>DWHP01004385.1:0-12611 GCA_018247895.1 Parnassius honrathi
TTGCGTTATCGTATTTGTACGTATCAGTGATAACGAGGCTTTCTTGAGTTTGAGTGCTTACTGTAACTTCGATTGCTATTAATTTGCATCGACGCGTGGCTTGTCGTACGTATTTCGATATCGTACGAAGAAATTTTGTTTTGTCGGTTGAACGCTAAACTTTGTGACCCGGAAGAAGACTGCGTTCCTCTTAGATTACAGTTTTGTGCTAAGTGACGTTAAGCTGGAGTTTGGATAACGGTGAAAGGCCACTGGAGTGATTGCGACTTGTGGAGCGTGGCAACGCATGCGGTTCTGCTGAAGATTACATCGGTGAAGTCAGGTCACATTACACGCCTTCCTACACTACTCACACACTACCTTTACTTACCCCTGACAAACCTTGTGGTCGACCCTGCCTACGGAACTCGGTGAGTTTTTGTTTGCTTGTGCAGCCATTATTTAATAGTTCTCCATAGGCCATTGGGCCCGACGCTCGGGTTACTCGTCGAGTTGGGGTACGGATGGGCCCTATCCCAGTCGACTTTTGTCGGGGCAACTGAGGGCCGTAACATAGTGGTAGCAAAGTGTGATTGATTGTTCCCCGGTCGCACCCAGCCGAAATATAATATTTTTTTTGTTTTGTTAGCGGAGCGGTGGGTAGAACCACGCCCGTTAGGCTACCAATTCTGGTAGCAGAGCGTGGTTGATTGGTTCTCCAATCACGCCCGGCCGTAAATAATAATATTTGTTTTTGCTTTCTTAGTGGGTAGAGGGTAGAACCACGCCCTTTAGGCTGTGCAAGCAGGAGTGTAGTTTGCGATTAGGTACCTACGCGTCAGATATTATAATAGATTAGAGTAATTATAATAGATTAAACCGCCGAAGGGTCTGTCGCCTAAGCGAGGCATCTTTGTTGACCGACTGTAGTGTCTACTTGCCGTGTAGTGTAATTGGAAAAAAAAAATGACATCCTTACTTGTAACTGTTGATTATTGTTTAGGTAAATTAAGTATTATTTTTATATCTCTGTGTCTGCTGTCATTTGGTTAAAAGAGATTGGCGCTTTTTTATTTATATATTTACTCCACTCAATATGACAACGAAATAAATCGCAGTATTGAATATTTGTATTTGACTACATATTTAATTTAATTTACTAGTGTTTTGTATTTAGTAGTGATGCCATCGCATAAGCCACCGGCGCTTCGCCTGCAGGCGGAGCTGCGTTGGGCCGCGAATGCCCACACCTTGATAGGGCGACCCGATCGCGTCCATAGTTTAGAGAAGCGGCTCGAGCAGATCATGGCCCGAAGGGCCGTAATTGAGGAGGCTTGCACTGCGCTTTAGGCCTCGGATGCGGAACACGGAGTCCTAGACTCCTGCCTCGTGGACTACGAGCAATTATTTTCGCTCACGGACGACTTGATCGAGGCGGGGGCGAAGCATGCTAGTGAAGTGCATGAAGCTCGGCTAAGTGGCCTGCTCGAGTCCCATCGGAAGCAGCCTACTCAACCGGAGCTGTTGGGACGACTTCCAACTCTGGACCTGCAAAGATTCTCCGGGGTCCTCTCCGACTGGCTGACCTTTGCTGGACTCTTTGATAGCCTAGTGGACGTCCGGAGGGACTTAACACCAAGTCAGAAGATGGATTACCTCCTGGCCTCACTGGCGGTGGAGGGCCTGGGCGTCGTCGGCCATTTGAAATTTTCGGACGACGCCTATCAGACCGCTCGAGACCTTCTCGCAAGTAGGTAGTACGCCAACGTCCGTGGAATTGCGGATGAATACGTTATGCAGCTGTTAAACATCCCGCTGCTTAAGGACCGGGCCAGACTACGTCCGGACATCGTAAATCCAGTCCTGGTGGCCAGTAATTCTTTGAGGCGGCTGGATTTACCGGTGGACAAATGGTCATTCTTGTTGCTTCACATCGAGCTGTCCCGCCTGCCTCTCGATCTTCAGATCCATTTTGAGGAGAGGTACGGCGTGGACGGTGCCTCCTATATTCCGCCCTTCAGAGACCCGCTGCGGTTCTTGGAGGAGCAGTGTTTGCGAATTGAGAACGCCGCGGGCATCGTCGACGACCTGCGGGCAGCCAACCGAGCTGTGCCCAGGGAGAGGCGGAATGCCTCGGGCAAGTCGTCGCCAAGCCCCTTAAGACCGAGCGCAGCTCCCACGGGAGGGCGCCGCCGCCTACACTCTTATAGTGGCCTCGTGGCCAAGGAGGCGCCCCCTGTTCCTATTGTCGGGCATTCGATCGTCGGGTGACGTTGTGCCCGAAGTTATTAGGTAAGCCGGTCCAGGCGAGGCGAACCATCGCCAAGGAGCGCCGCTGGTGCTACTCGTACTCGTGCTTGGAAAGGCATCTCCAACGAGACTGCCCGCACCAGCGGCCCTGTCCGCACTGCTAGGGCAACCACCATGCCGTTTTGTGCCCGAGTGTGAACGGTGCTTCCTTTTGGGGCTCTGCCGGGGCCCCGCTCCCACGGGCGGGGGCGCTCAGCCACGCCCTCTGTCGGGCGACGCTCGGCGCTCTCCCGCCAGCCGCCGAGCCCCTGGACATGAAGGGGATCCCTCCCCCAGCCGTTCGGGAGGTCATTCCCCCAGGGGCGGGGGAGTCGTCACCCCTCCTCAGCGTGTGGAGAGGAACCTTGCAGCCACTCAGCAGTCAGCTAGACCCCGCTCACGCCCGTTAGCTGAGTGGCTGCGACTGGAGTACTATACTCCCCCCTTTAGTCGGTCTCGATACTACCGGGTTCCTGCGACCTCTAATTAGTCCCGGACCCCGCACTAGATGGAGTGACGACCTATTAGGATATGCAGGACATGACATGTAGACATGGATCATTACAGACCTTCACAAGTTCACTGCTAAACATAGGCCTTCCCCGAGGAATTCCACAAAGCACGGTTCTGAGTCAACGGCATCCATCGACCTCCTGGTGTCTTACCAGGTCTGCATAAAAGCTCTGCGTAAATGCGTTTAACTTGTTTTATAAAATCGACTAAATTAACTTTTATTATTCAAATGTGAATATTCAAAGGTTTAATAAATTTTGTTCATAGTCATAGATGTAAGAAATCATTGTTAGAGTCATTTGCTACGCTTTAATCGAGACCTCTTAGACCAAGAAAATTATCAGATTCCGACACACTTTAGGCAATTTCGTTGTGACTCCCTAATGAGTTACAATAACGCAATGAAGCCAGCACTTACGATTATGAGTACACGGGTCATTATGACCCTTGGCGTTTATAAAAGTAATTACGATACGAAGTGGATTCGTTTTTGTGACAAAATTATTACAAATTGCTTTGTAGTTGTTACTAACACGGATACGGAATAGATTCATTGCTTTCCATAACGAACATTATAAGAGTAATTACTGTAATTATGCCGTCTGCTTGTAAGTGCTGCTACGTATATTTATGTGTAATTATTATGTCAGCTTAATAAAATTGCATGTTAAAAGAAGAATAAAATTACTTACCTATGTAAAAACCCTCATTAAGTATACGTTTCCTTGAAGTATTAAGATAGTAATTAACGAAGATAATTAATGGAACGTGCGTATTCTTTACTATTTAATTTAACCAAGCCATTTTATCACGGATCAATTATGCTTGAAAAACCAGTTATTATAAGCGATAAATAAAGTTTATTAATATAATTATCAGAGTATAAGTCACGACATACTTTTAAAAATAATATTTATTTTAAGTAAAAATATCATATTCTGAACATGGTACAACAATTCTGTATTACGGTTGAAGTGCAAATGAGTCAGCTTGACCAGGAAAAAATACGCTCACACAGAATACTAACGTAAAGTAGCAGCGTAATGCTGTTGTGTTTCGTATGGTGAGTGCCGACACAACGCATCTGTAGTTCCACACAGAATCCACTCACTATCAGGTGCATTCTCAACTTGTTTGTCACCCTTACTAATGTAAACCCCTATGTGGTTGACAGCTTATGCATGCCCTGTGTCAGTCGACCCTATATACCCATTTGGCAAGTAATCACGATTCACTATTAAATTAAAAAGTAAACGCTGTTTAATCTTTGAACAACGTAGATTAAAGACAAGGCCGTACTATAACGTTTTTAAACATTTTCGAATTGAACGTTTTCGATTGATTTAACCTGCATTGCCGCGAAAAAGGAGGTAGATATTAAAAAGTTTGTTGTGTGAAAAAAAATGTTTTGAGGGGTGTGATTTTTTAATATCTTTTGATATAATTTTGTATTGTTATGCAAATAAAACAACCATTTTAAATAATAGTTTAATTTCACAATCCTTTAACCGGCTAAATTACGTCACACAATTTTGAAATGAGATTGGTAATATAACAAAAATAGAATTTAATATTTATAAAGTATAATTAAATAGCTTACTTCATAACAATTCGATACGTTTAAGTTTTATTTAAAGCTGGCATACAAAATTAAAAAGATATCAGTGTTTACATTAGCTCCTGCCGGTATCGGACAACCTTCCGCACGGCCCATGACACTTAACGCGTAAAAAAATAAAATGGCCAGGTATATGAAGGGTTAAGTTACAGCCGATAAACGTCTCTCTGCTGGGCAAGGGCCTCCTCTTACTTCTGGGAGGGTTTTGTAACAAGGAAATGTCCGCCGTGCTGCGCCAATGCGTGTTGGCGACCTTCACATGTCTTCGAATTTTTTTCTTATTTCTTAGACATACAGATTTCCTCACGATGTTTGCCTTCACCACCCAGCACGTGGTAAATCAGCATTTAAAATTTCAATTAACAACTTCATTGGTGGCGGCGGGGTTTGAACCCGGGTTGCTCGCGTACTGCGCAATTTGCGAGCTCTTAGCGCCTCAGCTACTGCAACTTAAGAGTTGCAGTAGCTGAGGCTAACGTAGTAGGAGAGTAAGCTCTTACTACAATAAAAAAAGTAATATGTCGTCTTTTCGAAGAAAGCGAAGCTATCGTAATTGTAAGCCGTAATCATGTTTAACATAATGATGCTCTCCAGACCGAGTTACGATCACGGCGTCCAATTACATCGTAGACTGCGCAGGCCAGATAGAATAGTGCCCGCATGTATGGGCAAACACAGGTGCTTTCTCTATTCCCTATCTCATAGTCCGATCAGACGGTAATCCGACACGACTGGAGAGAGATCAGGCGCAGCACCAATGGCTTTACGTGCTTCCCGAGCCACGGGGAGTAACAGCGCAAACTTCCTGACTCTCTAGGCTGCTATTGAGAATTTTTGGACAGAACGTGGTGGTTATATGTGGTGGGGTCACGTGCGGCTATATTATGAAAGTAGCACGAATAGGTGGGTTTGATCGGGAAAGGACCACGCTTTAACAGAATACCAGTGTATAATAGCAGTTTAATACTGCTATGTTTTGTATGGTGAGTGTAGAGAACCGGAGAACCTTATTACAGGAATCGAAGCATTCCATCTTGGTTCTCAGGGGTGACAACGCATTTGCATTTTGATCCTTAACTGAGGATAAATGTAGATGTCCATAGGCCACAGCATCCACTTACCATCAGGTGGACTGTGCGTTCGTTTGTCACCCACATTCTATAAAAAATGTACAAATTTTGGCCAGAACCGGGATTTGAACCCTACCAACTACTAGGCAGTCAACAAAAAGTTTCGCGTAAAGTTGTCTTAAGTAAATAAAGCTGGAGCTGTGACAGTCATAATTTTTATTATTACTTCACAGGTATACCGCCGAACCTACAAGTAGTTTTCTTCTCCGTTGATTGCTAAGTAACACCTTATCTGTGTCATAATACGGCTCAGTGTGGGTCATCCGAGGTAACATCTCGATATTACTCGCAGTAATATCAATTTATACATTTTAAATACTTTATGAAAGCTGTTTAAACTCGTATCGCGAGTAAGTAAAAAACGATTATATTAATTAATTACTACACGTGGTAAAGCCAAGCTGCATCTATATTATGGTTGAGCACAAATGGGTCGGTTCGATCGGGGATAGACCACGCTTTAACAGAATACCAGCGTAAAATTACAGCTTAATACTCTTGTGTTTCGTATGGTGAGTGTAGAGATCCGGAGACCCTTTTACTGGAAACGAGACATTGTATCTTAGTCCTCATGGGTGACAACGCATCTGCGATTTGATTCTTAATCAAGGATAAATGTAGATATCTACGGCCGCAACATCCACTTAACATCAGGTGGACTGTGTGCTCGTTTGTCACCCTTATCCAATAAAACAGTATTGTTATTTTTAATTAACTGGACACTTAATAGAGTAATGCCTAATAAAAGAATTTATTTGAATCTTATGCAACAAAGAAAAATAAATAGCCATAACATAATCATTCATATTTCTAACAAGATAGACATTTAGTACAAGTCATTAGTCAAGACGAAGCATGCACTGGAGCACGGTTTTCTCGCACATCTTTCCGATAACTCTCCATCATTGATAATTTATTAATTTTGCCATCTTTGTTTGTTTCCTTGTGATCAATGTTACGCTCTCTCCCCAGATGTTTACCATGATAGGACTTTTGTTTTCGTGATTGCTCTTTCTCAGTCATATTTTCTTAATGAAGGAAAACATCACGAGACAATTTGTTACGATCAGGCGATAAGAAGAAATTCGTTCGCGTTATTTTGTGCTGTAGAAACATAATAATATAAAAAACAATAAAAACTTCATTAATTTACTACGTATAAAGAGCAGTTCTTAGCCTAAGCCTAATATGATTTCCTATTTATTTATTTATTTACAATGTATACCAACAGCACGATAACCAATGTATATGGTTAACTATGTTTACCAATTGCAGGTATACACAACATTCGTTAACCGTAATGTGTAGCTTATTATATTAAAAAGGTACTGAATACAAAATAAACTATAAGTACTAAGAAAAAAACTAACTAAGGAATGAGTGTGTGCTGAGAGGGTGAAAAGAAATTGGTCAATTCCTAAGATGATATATAACAACTTGAGTTCCGGTTGAGATTTTATCTGTTTTAATGTACAGACTCCATAAAACTGGCGATTTATTTTTGGGCAGATGTATGATATAACTACATATAACAAGATTAGGTACATGTGATAGTCCTGATTTGCCTTTGCATAAATTTAAAGTGCATGTAAAAACATTCTTATGACGCACGAATATTATAAATTAGATGACTATTTAAACAATAATAATGCGTAACATAATTAGCTTTGTTAAAATAATTCTCATGAACAAATAAATATTATTATTAAATATATTTGTAATAGTTTAATTAAGAATAATTTGTAACAGTTTGGACAAAGATAGTCTACTTGTGAGTTTCACGCTGCTTCTTTTCACAAGGTTATGTTCTATTGATGAAGTAATTGCGTAGCATTTAACTATCAAAAAGTGTTTTGTAAAAGTTAATTTTGGAAACCAATATTTAACATTTACTTTGACTATCATGAGTATACGTAGAACATATCCCGTTCTACGTATACATTCCGTTTCATTGCATTGACGAATATTATCATTGACCGATACAATCATAGATAAAACAAAGCTTAGAATGAAAAAAAAACGCAACAGGTGTAATCTTACCAAAAAGCGGTAGTCTACGTTACAAACACAATGTAATCTGCATAAGTGAATATTCCTAGTTATTTTCCGTGAGATGCTTCTTTTACTGAGGCAAAAATATATATTGACGACAATCATAAAAAATAGAGTAAGGAAGAAATATGTAAAGAACAGTATAAATAGAAGAAGTTGAAGCAAAACAACCTGTTAAGATTTATCTATTTAAATGTTTGAGACAGTAAAATATTTTTTTCATGATCAAAATTTGTTTATAATAAGTCTAGAATTTTTCTTAATATATACTGAAGTCTAACTTAAAAGAGTTTCAACATTTTTAAGCTACCGCATAGATAAATATCGTAATATTTAACTAAAATTTCAGTTAGTGAGGCAGCGCTAATTTAATAAGACAGTAGTTATGATAAAATACGACTAAATTAGTAAAATAGAAGATACTTTTAGTTAGATAATTTCAATGAAATATTTTGGATTTTTAATTGCGTATATCAAACATTACACGTTTTTTGCGAACGTAATCGAAACAATAATGTCACACGAATAGCTAGTGTGCAGTTTTCTTAAATCAAAAGCTATTAAAACCTTCCTTAAACTGTTCACTGGAAATTCCGGATGCATTGATGTCGTCGAATGGACATGTCCTAATCCTAATATAAAATTAACTATAACTTTATCATATTTCTTAACCGCGTTGAGATTTTTACCGGTGTAACTTGGGATGAACTTTAAGAATTACTTTATTATTCTCTCCACTTAATTGGCTTTTTGTTAAAATCCTCAAGAATATAGGGTTAAACACAAAGGCGTAATGAATTCTCACCCAATCTGTATAGGTACGGATCTCAGTTCAATGCATTATACTATAAACCCTTCTAGCCGTCGGGCTATACTCCTATCAATCTCGCAGATGATAGTCCGTTATCTCGGACCCAGGAACACGAGATGCATAATGCTCGCTTCAGATAGCTGTCTCGGGCACGAAGCCTCCAAGCTTTGCAATTTATTGTTTCACGATCTCAAGCCAGCTCATTATTAAAACGGTTTGATATGTTCAGAGGTGTTGCTGACGCCTGCGGCGGGCTGGGGCCAATTACTCTGTTGCAGCCGTGCCCTGTTGTACTTGTTTGTCTTTAACAACGCCCCGCTTGACTTTTAGTGGCGCTTTGTCTTCTACGTCTACAATTTCATTGTTAATACCAGTAACATTATAAATAAAAATGATATTTCTTTATTACACTATTTTGTACCTTATTTTCCTTATTATACCTTTCATATCACCCAACATGCCACATATCAAATATATGTACAAATTCCTTAATGTAAATAAACAAAAGTTCTAACGGAAGATGCAATCACTACATTGTGTAAAGACAAATTATTATTCCCTAATAAACTACTACACAGGTCAATTCAAATGACGGAGAATCCATTAGTAACACAAAATAACGCCGATTAAACGCCGAACTAAAACAATTTTCTTCAACTTCAACAAACAAAATCGATTGGGTTTAATTGTGGTCTGATCAATAACTAATTGTGTTCGCCACACGGCATATACGACGATAAAGTATAATTACTGGCTGCCGGCCAAATAAATCGATCCACATCAAAACGCGAGGTTAATCCATCATTTAGATATTACGCCGCGATTGAAGCTTACCGTTTTTAATTTCCAAAATTACGCCCGCAACTCGGTCGAAGGCGTCTAAACACGTACATAATTACTGTGTCGTAAATTGTGGAGCGTAGTAGGGGTCGCAGCGAAGCCTACCTTACAACACGACCTGTCGTGTTATTTCTGTAATCATTTCGTAAAACGCGACATTAATTAAAATTTAGTTTCAGACCATTAGTTGCCTTCTCGTTTCTTTGAATTTTATTTTTTTCCGACTTATAATTATAGAGCGCGAGTGTGCGGCTAAATGGGCATTGTAATGACAAATAACGTGGTACTGGAGCTAGCCATGAATTTTGTATTCAAATTAATGCTACTAGTAGGTTCAGGTGTGTGTTTAAGTATAGACTTAGTTTGCGTTTGTATACACGTTAATGAATTTTTTTCAAGGAGCGATTTAAAGTAAACTAATAAAGTTCGAGCGCATAGAGTAACTCATTAGCGACAAACATACAAATCCATTACCATATGATTAGAATCGGGAGCCAAAACTAAAAACTGGTTTAGGTCAGTTTGGACTCGTGACTTGTGAAATTTTACCGGTAATAAGGCTGTGTATACACCGCTCGCCGAGTTATTAATTAACAGGTCGACAGCAAACAGAGAGTGGCTACCGAACTGCGCTCGGTACACAAGCGTATTTGCTCAACGAGACTTCGCTGGAGCACCGCGGTGTGTAGAATCTCATTACCGTGCTTCTGAGAAAATTGGAAGTGAGAAATGAACTTAAAAAGATAATAGTAGTATAGCTATGCTGTCGGTTTTTGTTTAGTTATTATCACTTAACTTGACTCAAAGCGAACGATATAAGGCCTTCTTGGAACGACTTTAAGAAAGAAAACATTGATGCGACTACTGCTAGATCGTGTGAAAATGCAAATGTACACAGAAATAACCAAAAATTCTTAGCTCTTGGTTAGACACCTAATTGGTTGTTTGAGAACAAGTTAATAAACTTTTTAAAGATTAATGTAATATTACGATGTTGTGTTACACTACGCCTTTATTTGTTACGGAATCGATTATGTACGATGGTAAAACAATATTTAATCTTCTTATAATTCACAATCTAGTGTGTTGTGTAAATTATTACCCAATAGCCAACTTCCTTGTATGATGAATTAAAATCAATCTCTGTAACGGCTAATTTAAAGCAGATGATACTATTCGTTGTCTTTTATAATATTTTGATATACATATTAACATTATAATATATACGTATATACTAAGCCCAGTACCGGTTAATACTTTGATTGTTTGTAAATGTGATTAAAAAAATGTCGTAGTTCAAATGGTTTTGATGAATTAAAAAGTTAGTGACTGGAGTTTTAAGCTAAATAGAAAAATAATTTCTTAGACATGCATTTAAAAAAAAATATGCAAATCTGACAAAATTTTAGGCGTTGACAGAACAACTAGATATCGCAGATGAATAAAGAGCCGTCAGTTCGTTTTAATAGTTTTGATATTCGTATAACGTTAATAAAAAATGTAACTATAACTGCAACACCTACATTTAAAGTCTATTGTTTATTATCTGTATACATACTCATCCACTCGAAGAGTCACCGAAGTGAAGATTTCGTTTTCGTTAAAAAATTCTCGTCGCTCACTTATTGACGACCCAAACATTTGCTCGCGAGCGACCGTCGCGAGTTTGTTAGTCACTCGTCATGTGTTTTTTTACACACTTTACATACTAAATAATATCACGGTATCCGATTTTGTTTAATGCAAGGCACTTTAACTCGAATTTCGATTCGCAGGTTCGTTCGCTATGGCTTGGGCGGGCGGCGTCGAGGCGTGCGCGAGCGCCGAATACTGATCGGTATTAGCATCGGACGCCATCCCAATAGTCCGCGTAAACTTAGTGTTTTGGTTATTGTAGGCGGCTATCATGTAAACGGAACAGGCAATCCTTAGAAATTACAGTGAATTTGCAACAAAGTAACAACTAATTTCTGAAGCAGCTTTCCATTTGTAATGGAGAGGTCAAATCAAATAATTTTAATTTTTATGGTGTGTGATATATTTTTATTTTTAAAAGTGTAGTAAGTACATATTGATGACATTTAGAATTTTTAAGATTTTATTAAAAGAAAATTAAGTAGTTAGTATACAATGTACACACGTTAAAAAATATTTTTTGATTTAGTGCTTTGGTTTGTTTCTGCGTTAAATGCACAGTAAGAAATAGATACAAAGTTAAAGTTAAGGTTACGGTCTATATCCGTCCACAGCTGGGCATAGGCATTTCATTTCTGAGAGGGTTTTAGGGCAACTAAATTTCCGCCGCGCTGCCCCAATGCGTGTTGGCGAACTTTACACGCCTTCAAATGTTTTTTCTTGTTTCTTAGAGGTTTCCTGAAATAAACACTTAAAATTGCAATTAACGATTTTATTGGTGATGGCGTGGCGGGGATCGAACTCAGCTTGCTCGCGTACTAAATTAAAGACATTTAAAAAAAATACTACACTAATTGTAAATAATTGTAACGGATGACTTCAGCGATTTTTATAGAGCTGAAAACGTGGAAAGTTATAAAGAGATAATAATATATTCTATTTCGGATAACACTTAGCACAAGAATACGCCGCATGGGAATATTGGCTTGCTTATCCCAGTCCGACCTTGCACGTTTAATTGAAAGTGTTGACACAAAACATTGATTTATACATTTCGTAAAGCTCGATTCGAACGAAGTAAAATTAAACACTGTTGCGCTGTCTAATTGGGAATGCGGGCCTCTTCGCTTCATTTAGTAAAAAATAACATTATTAGGTACCTATATACATATCAAAATATTGAAATGAATATATGAGTGTACCAGTAATAAAAATCCTAATTTCACAGTTTTATTGATTTTGGAATTATGATCATTTGTCAACAAGCCGTAAATAGAATTACCATAAGGGTTAATTTTGAAGGTGCATTGATCGGAGCACCTATTCAGATATTTTACCAGAGAGAGAAAGAGAAAGAGAGATCATAAATTTATTCAAACACAAAATTTGCTTTACTTAGAGCAGTTATGTATGTCTTCACAGTCTCTGTAACGTTGATACTCGTATTGATATCCTAATCTATCTTCAGACTAAGTAGTGTGACGGATTTTGATAAGTTAAGACTTTCTTTTATTTTAGGTGTATGTAAACCTGTGACTCTCCACGCCGTTGATAATTTCCGTAAGTATTCAAAGGAAATACGACAAATTGCTAAAATAAATGGTCTTTGAAATAGAAACAGAAACTTTTTTTTTCAATATGGATTATATTTTTTTTTATAGGACAGGGTGACAAACGAGCACACAGTCCACCTGATGGTAAGTGGTTGCTGTGGCCTATAGGCATCTACATCTATCTTCAATTA
>DWHP01004386.1:0-12611 GCA_018247895.1 Parnassius honrathi
TGCTTTGTGGCATACCTTGGGGGAGGCCTATGTTCAGCAATGGACTTGTGAAGGGCTGTAATGATGATGATGATGATCGAATTGTGTCAGCTTTACTTAGAGTGGGACACTCACGTGCTGAATGAGTGTTAAAGTTTCTATTACAAGGACGCGTGTGATTTATTATGTTAAATTCGTTTCGTGGATTGCAAGCAGCGGTTTTTGAAAAATATAGATATTTTGTTTTAGTGGTGTTTAATGTAAGTATGTTATTTCCAGCCAACTAATAACCTTACTATGCCCTACTAAACTATCGAACCTTACAAACTTCCTCTGTGGATTTTTATCCCAACTTGAACCATGAAAGAGTAAGACTGTATCATCTGCAAACATCAAAAGGTCTGCGGCACGAATATTTAAGTGACACAAGTCGTTAATGTATACCAAAAAGAGGGTTGGTCCCAGTGTACTGCCCTGCGGAATTCCATATGAGCAGATACAGTGTCACTGATGCGGTCATCAATACGTACTTTTTGGTTTCTATCGGAGAGATAATCTATAAACCAGTCCAATGCTATTCCTCGAATGCCAAAATTATGAAGACGGTTTATAAAGACAGGAGTAGACACTCTGTCAAATGTTTTTTGCAAATCTAGGAAAACTCCTAAACACTTTTACCTTCTTCTAAATATTGTGATATTTTAGTGGTCATATTAAAAACCGCCTTTTCGGTTGAACGATTTGTTCTAAAGCTATATTGATTACCAGCAAGAAATTTATTATTTACTAGATACTTAATTAGTCGTCTATTTACAAACTTCTCTAGTATCTTAGAAAGCGATGATAATAGAGCTATAGGCCTATAGTTTGATGGAGATGATTTGTCTCCTGATTTATATATTAGACAGATTATTTCTTGTTTTAAATTGATTCGGAAAAACACCAGATAGAAAACTTAAGTTACATATATGGGCTATGTGAAGTGCTAACAAGGTGCTAATTTTTTTTTAAACCTATAGAAATGTCCCATCCCGAAAAACAGTTGGATTTAAGGCTACTACTAGTCTAACTTATTCCGGATCTGTTAAAAATAATGTCATAGATTGGGCTGGACTAATTTGATTAGCTTCCCTGGCAAGTTGAAGGTCAGTTTTATTTATTTTTTAGGATAGTACTGGCCAAATGATTTCCAAATGATATAAAGAAATTATTAACTATGTTGAGAGATACTTTTGGTGTTTCAGCAATTTTACTTAATCCGACGGATGTATTTTTAGGTGGATTTAAATAACATACGTCTTTTATTAATTTCCAAGTGTTTTTTGAATTCCCTAAGTTTCGTTTTAGTTCATTTTGATAATACTGCCTTTTTAACGATTTGGTAATGTTTGTACATATATTCCTATATTTTTTATATACTTCTCTTATTTCAACATTTTCCTAGTAAATCTTATTACTCCTGGGATCCATGGTTTTAGTGGCTTGTTCCTTCTTGAAATATTGACAACTTTACTGTTGGTATTGATGACTTTCCTTAGAGTATTACTTAAAATATTTGTCGGTAAATTCACGTTAAATTCATTATATAAATCTACCCAATTTAATTGAGTTAAAAACTTTGTTTATGTTATCAAAATCTAATAAGGTGGGTGTATCATGGAAGGCCACTCTAACAAATAAATAGTTATTATTCGTTTATTTACTGGATAAATGAAACTAACTAATATTTAAGTAATACTTTGTTTTATTACGTGACATATAAAACACTTTTTTAAATTGCAGATTTAATCAATATTGATTGAACTTAAGTTTCATTGAACTCTTCCAAATGGCCTTGCTAGGAACAAAGCTCCTTAGAAGGTCATTATAGTAAATCAGTCATTTAAGACTATAGTTTAATAAATAGCGATTAAATCCACAATAAAAAGAAGTGGTTTATATGTTACGTAACAAAACAAAGTATTACTTAAATATTTGTTAGTTCCATTTATCCAGTAAATAAACGAATAATAAATGTTTATTTGTAGAGTGGCCTTCCATGGTATACCCACCTTTTCTTAACGTCGTCGATTTCCGAAATCAATGAAGCGAGGGACCGTACTGCCAAAATAGTAGCGCGAGCGATTCGCCGTCGCATCTGTGATTTTCAGTTCGATGGGTGTTTGTGTAAGTAGAAGGAATTTGTCAACAAATGGCAATAACTACGAAATTTTAATATTTGACCTTCGAAGGAGCATGACCTTCCATGGTCCACCCACCTTAGTTCATTTAAATATCCACACTGTGCACTGTCAGTGCGTCGCCCTTTTCTTTTCCAAACTTTGCCGACGCATTGCCGTGTTTATAGATCGCTATTATAATATCTTTACTACGGAAAATTTCATCAACATCAAACATTCTTTCATATCTTTGATGATAAATTATTTTGAAAATTGAGTACGTCGACTCCAATCATTCTCGTAAATGGCATCAATTTTCCACGGGTTCGCCACGTGTAATCCACTTCGTAAAATAAGGGTGTGGCTAACTTTCTCCCGTTCAGGTGATGGATGAACTTACTTTCACTTCACTTTGCTATAATATAGACCGGCGGTAAGGTCAAAGCCACACTTATGCAGGCGGTCAATGACATTTAAAGTTGGCAACTTTTACCGGCCACGTTCAAACCGTTTGGAATCGCCGACGCGTGCTTTACGTGAATTTGGTGATAGTCGTCATAATTTGCACTTCTTTATTGTAAATTCACATGTCAAGTACCCATTTTTTAACATTTTATACCGATGTTGTCAGAAATAAGACAAGTAAAGCACTTTAGAGTATTCTTTTGAAGAAAATAAATGTAAGAGCATAAGCAATAACCTGTAAAAATAATTTTTACCGTAGAATAGGTATGTTTTAACATTTGTTAAATGCCCAAACAGGTGACGGACAGCAGCGTAAAATATGCGATACATCTAGACCATAGAATACTATAATACACTATAGAATGACTGTCAACCTTAATTTGTACGAGGTAAGGCGTCGTCAGGGGGACATACAAGCAATTACGTCTTATTATTAGTTAATTACTACTACAAACCCGATTCGCTGTGTTGACAAACGGATTTAAATACATATTTATTTGTAAATAGCGTGCAATTTGGCATTTTTTAAATAATTTGCATGCGAAATTTGGAAACGATTGTAACGTCAAAACACGTGTTGACATTTATACGTGTGAATTGACGTGTTAGTGGCATTTTAGTGGCTACGCAGGCTCCGCTCACTCCCCCGTTCTATTATGTATGTATTAGAGTATTCTATGGTCATAACAGTATTTTTTAAAGATGGTAAAAATCCTTGGTCTATGTCCGCTAGTCGCCTTAGCGATGCTTCGTGTAGAGGCGAAACACGTGTCGTATTATCGACGGTGGTATGTCTTTCATAGTGAAGTGGTGTTGGGAGTAGTGGCGACGGGGATAGTGGACGCAATTACATGGGCGGCGGTAGTCACTTAACATCAGGTGAGCCGCATGCTCGTTTGCCCCCTCTTCTATAAAAAAAAAGGGCGGGAGGTGCTCTTCAAACTGGGTAAAGCACACCATTTTATTTTATTGAGAGGATATATGTAAAGTAATTTATAGCATCTTTAATATAAGGCATTTCCGCAAAGAAACGAACGATTCTATTAATTACAGTATTTTTTATATAAGCTGTGAGGAAAAAAATAACTTGCATTCCACCTGATGGTAAATGATTGCTCTAGTTCATGGACAGCTGCAGCTAACTTCATACAAAGACGGCTGAAGACTAAGACGGTATGCCTCATAGTCTATGATGGCTCTCTACACCCTTCAGACCGGAATACAATAATGCAAGTTCAGCTAAGTTGCCGACCAAAATAGGGAAGAAGGTGGTTCCTACCGAGATGGACTCTTTGGTAGAAGGGGAGACTAGCTACCTAGTAAAAATGTTTTAAGTACAGTATTTCATTCTGAAGATGTAGTCATTTTTTTGTTTAAAATCAATTAGTAATACGGACGAAAAATAAACTACAAGAGTAACAGGCAACTGGGCAGGTGTAAACTCCAAACTTCAAAATGTTGGAAGGTTGTAGAATAGATGATTGTTAATTGTCAAAATTTTAAACGAAATTCAAATGATTTCAATGCAATTTTGCGCATGGATCTAAAAATACGAAATTTGTATTAATTGTAACAACCGTTACAGCCTGTTAAAGTCCACTGCCGAAAGTAGGCTTCCCTCATAAATTGCCTCATATTTGCCATAGTTGCAACGTAAAACTTTTGATGTAGTAGCACACTTTCAAGCGAGTTGGCAACCGCGGTTTTTTATTTCAGTCGTTATTAGGAAGACGCTGCAGCCCATCTCTTGATTACTTATTATTATATTATTATTATATTATTATTAATTGTTAGTTATTATGATTAATCTTTACTAAAATATTTGCGATTTTGACAATCTTAGAAAATAATTCTCAGCGATTTAGTAACATTGAGATTAATAGCATCATGTCAATATATCGGTAAACGTTCTTTATATGTGGACGCTTTAAATTTTCCTCTGATCCTTGTATTTTTAATGTCCAAGTTTTTCAAGGCCTTTGATAGTCGGGGGTAAAACATACAAGAGTGAGTACGTATCAGACATCATATCACATATACATTTCGTGATACAGTACCAAAATACGTTCATACTACACACCATGGTAATGTGTTCGATACAAGGTGTAACTGTTACGAAATTGTGTGCAGAAAGGGACGTACGGGATATAATGTCACAAGGACATCACGTGTTTTGAATATTATTTAGTGTCAAAACTAGCGATAATGATACACGTCAGTGCAACGCAATGAAGATATTGTGATACGCCAAGATGATTGATTATTGTGAACCCGGACTAAGGCTCGCAAACCTAGAGTATTAGGGCATTTAATCGCAAAACACAATATATTTTGTTTAATATTTAATTGACAGGTCGACGAAATATCAAAATAGTTAGTCCAAGTGAAACAAACAAGCAAGGTTCTCAGTGTCCGGTATCACAGTAAGTCATGCCAGTAAAATAAGACTCAGAAAGGACGCAGTGGTGTAGAAATGTCTGTGAATAACGGAAAACTCTCATAACACAAGCACTTAAAACGATACGATAAAAACTAGTAACCTATTAGTTCTGTCAGTTGTCACTGCTACCAACGAACTATATAATCACTACGTTGTAACGCGTTTTGATTACAGCGGTAGTGATTTAACAGATTTGTAATCTGAAAACAATTTTTAAGATCTCTTAAATTTGTTTCCAGATTACAAATCTTTTAACAATAATTTTAAAAATAGTGGATTTATTTAATTTAAATAATTCTAGTTCTATCTAGTGTTCGTAGCAGTTTTTATATATTTGGATTTTTTTTATTTTTCCCATATTTGTTGCCCAATTATAGATTTAAGTGTATAAGCTATCACCTTAAAAATTCGTAGTACAGGCGAAGCAAATTCGATTTTTGCTACCACCAATAAAATTAATATATGCTTGTCGGTGGAAGTTTTTCCCCACCGTGATTACGGATTGATTGGCTGAAAAGTTAAGAATTATATTTCGAATATATGTTAAAACCTCCTTGCGTACTATGGTAAAACCGCATAGAAGTAAAATTTATTTTTAACCTTTATTTCAACCTTAATTAAGGAATGTACATCAAAAGGTCAAATAAAAATGTCTCAATTAAGTACCGCTTTACAAAAGAAAACAACTAAGGTTAATGTTAATGAGACTCGCCATGATCGTTCACAATAAACAGACTTACGGCATGCAAACATAAAGCGTCTCGCTTAAGTTAACATCCTTATTTATTAACTTAAATTTATTAGCTTTGATATATAATATATGTTGGGAACATTCTATTTCAATGTTCATTGCAACTTATGTTAAAAGAAAATATTTTGGATAGGTAAAGCCTTCTTTTTAATAAAACATTTCTTTACGTGCAGGAAACATATATGGTACATTCATACGTGATAGAAGCCACGATTTGGCTATATTATGGTTGTGTATCTTCATTACCGGGGTTATTAGCAAATTTACCAAGGAACGCATTCTAGCTAACATTTATAAAAAAAGCCCTACGTTCAGTGCAATAAAATTAAAAAGACTGTAAAAGTCTAGGGTATAATGTTGTACTATATATTCAGTTTTCAAATACTAGTTGGCAGCTCACCATCGTATTTAACTGACATACAGTGACGCCAATTTGTGAGTAGCCATTACGTGCGGTTCCCAAAATGAACAACGTTTTCGCATTTTCGGAAGATGGTAGCGAAGTACAAGATAAACTTTTAGGTAGCATAATACTTCCTTAATTTGCCAATGTTATTTTATGTGACAGGTTTTTTTTCCAGTGGTTTTCACTCCTTGAATTTTTTTGTCGGTGGTTGCTTTAGATATAACATATGTCGGACAGAGTGAAACACCTCACACATTAGGCATTGGTCATTATCCCAGAAAAAAAAATTATTTCATTATCACCGTTATTGCGGCTTATCAAAAGTTCACTGCTGGACATAAACCTCTCCCAAGGAAAGCGTAGAATCCACAAGATACGATCCTGCATACATCGGCAACCTGGATCCTCGTTTTTTATTTGTTTATTCTATATAGCAAGTCTTAACAATATATTTATTACGGAAAATATCTGTGATTTACTGTAAATTTGCCAAACGATTCCACACTCATTTTTTTAAATATGGTATATTTTATAAATAAGATAGGTACCGGCAATCTATTTATTTGAAAAAATAATGTCCTTTTTTATTTTTGCATGTTTGACAATTTGTTATTTTTCACAAATTAATACATTGATTGTGAGTATAGTATAATTTCACAAACTTATGTATGTTCCCAGAAATAGAAATAATAAAATAAAATAAAGTAAGTAACAATCTATATACGTCGCACTGATGGGCGTATGCTTTTCTGAGAGGGTAGGACAAGAAAATGTCCGCCGAGCTGCCCCAATGTTGGCGGACTTCACACATATCTTCAAAATATTTTTTTCTTAGTTCTCAGACATGCAAGTTTCCTCACGATTTTTCCTTCACCATCGAGAACGTGGTAAATCAGCACTTAAAATTGAAATTAAGAATTGGTGATTGGTGCCGGTGGGGATCAAACCCGGGTTGCTCGCGTACTGTGAAATTTAGAGCCAACGCTTATGCCCTAGGCTATTACGGTTCCCTTAAAAATAGAAATTATTAAGGATACGGGCATTAAAAAACGACTTCATTTAATTAAGCGTATTAATTATAATTATTCTTCAACTTTCATCTTAGTTACACGCCTAAAGCTTAAAGAGGAACTGTGGCAATAAGAAAAAGAAACTTCTTAAGCTTGCAACTGATTTTCCAATAGCATAAAAATATTTATGTTTACGCCCTGGGAAATCTGAATTTTGTTTACAGGCATATTTCGGTTTTAATTATCATCTTTAACCATAGACTTATTATACTACTTTTATATCAGTGTCCTCAACTGTTAATATGCTACAAAAACATCAAACTGCACTATTAATGTTGATCTAGTGGTTGTAAGCGCGACTGTTTCTGATCCGACATGATGTACTGGGTAAGAATCGGTTTGAATAATTTATAGCATTTGATCTCTTTTCGATCAGGTCGTATTGCCATCTGACTAAACGTGCTATTGAACTGCAGGTACACTCTCTGTTTGTACACCCACTCGTGCACTATAATCCCGTCCTGCGCACATGGAAAGTTTCCGTAGAATCTACCTACCGAGTCCGGAATTCGATCTTAATTCTTATCTTCAATTTAAATACAATTATTTTAAATTATAAAAATTATATGTCATCACGGTAAAATAACTACTAACTCGTATCTTTCCGTGTGTGTGCTAAGAGGCGACAGAGGGAAACTGAGGCAGAAGACTGGAAGCACCATCTTTCTGATAACAACAAAAAGCAATAAAAAACTGCGGTTGCCAACGAGCTCGCCAAGCGTGGAAACTATGGCAATATGCTTATGAGCAACGAGACAAATAAGTGGGCCCCAGTCCCTGGCAGCTCTACTATTTCTGGCTATGGTGGCAACCATGATAACGGCAGAGCAGGGGATGCTAAGAATGTCCTATAGACGTTTGACTGCCACCTAAGACGCCTCGACCTGACAACATATAATGCACGCGCCCCGAGGACTGACGAAAAGATCCTGGAGCTGAAAGAAGAGATAGACAACTTGCACTGGAATTTTATAGGATTATCAGAGGTCCGAAGAGACTCCTCGAATCTGGCAACTTGTTTTATCACCGGGTGAGCGACGATTTATCCCAAAAAGGTGTTGGATTTATCGTCCATAATTATCTCTATAATAACGTTGTAAAGTTTGGGACTGCGTCGACGATGGTTGCGTGCCTTATACTTAGAATCGCAAACGGTATTCGCTAAGGGTCATACAGGTTTAGTAAACTTGGTCGTTACACCTACGGTTCGGCAAAAATGATATTGAACTCACTATGGCGACCAAAAGACTACTGTTCGGTGATTTCTCAGCGATCGCAGGGGTTAAAACTGACAGCGATCATCCAATGGTGAGAGGCACACCGAACCTGAACGTTAATTTAGAGAGGTTAGGTCTATCGAAGTCAACGCCCCTTCCCCCTTCGTGCTCTAATCGAAAGTACTAAAACTTTCTGCTCAAATTACGAAATCGTTTTCAGTGCCCAGAAGACTGCAATGTAGTAGACGATTTGAATGAGAAGCTTGTGGACACTGTCCATATGGTCGGAGCTATGTTCTGCAAGACACACCGTAGAAGAACAGAAACACTCTCCCTGTTTTATGGGCAGCTGTACACGTCATGGACGGAGGCATACGCAAAAGTGAGTAACGATCCCAGAGCATGTCTAATACGACGCTATTCCGATGATATCCCAGACGTCAGTCTGAGCGCGATTAGAATGGCTCTTTAGTACCTTAAAAATGGCGAGGCCCCGGGCGAGGATGAAATTACAGCGGAGTTTCTAAAAGAGGGTAGAAAACCGATACGTAAGGTCCTTCAGGAGCTATTTAATTCTATCCTCCATAGTGGCACTACTCTGGAGGAGTGGAGCAGAAGCGCGATGATCTTGTTTTTCAAAAAAGGCGACAACGCTCTCTTGAAGAACTACTGACCGATTTCCCTTCTAAGCCGCGTATACGTGCTGTTTTTGAGAGTCATTACGAATCCTCTCACACGCAGTCTTGAAGAGTTCCAGCCTCACGAAAAAACTGCTTTCCGAAAAGACTTTGGAACCATAGACCACATACATAACCTTCGGCAAATTGTACACAAGTCCGAAGAGTACAATCTGCCACTTTGCCTGGCGTATGTGGACTATGAGAAAGCCTTTGATTCCATTGAAATTTGGGCGGTGCTGCATTCCCTTCAGCGGTGCCAAGTAGACTGTCAGTATATCGAAGTGCAGAATTGTTTGTGCAGTAGTGCTACGATGGCTGGCCGAGTACAGATTTAGAGTACGAAACTTATCCAACTGTTACGACACGTTTTCTCATGAGGCATAGCTCAAAATCTCAAAACTAGATTATTCAACCACTACATTGTGCCAGTGATGACTTATGGATCTGAGATGTGGTCCTTCAATGGTGGCCGTCTTAGGACGCTCTAGATTGCTCAGCGAGCTATTGAAAGTGCTCTGCTCGGGGTTTACCTGCGTGAAAAACTTAAGAATGAGGATACTGCAGTACATAGCACATAGTACAGACATATAGTTCCTAAGTGGCAAAATCTTACCGGCAGCAGGCGAGGTGTAGGGCGATCCCCCACTAGATGGAGTGACAACCTGGAAAGACATGCAAGAAGTCGATGGATGCAGGTGGCTCAGGCCTATTTTATGTGGCATTACTTGGGGGAGTCCTATGTTCAGCAGTGGACTTGTGAAGAGCTGTAATGATGATGATGACGATAGTAGGGAATATGATTTTTCAAACTACCAACACCTTATTTTGTTAAGCAAATATTAACATTTCAAGGGGTCCGTAAGATCTTTCTTGCATGCCTTATTTAACTATGAGACTCAACAGCATACCTTATTTAACGATAAGAATTTTGAAGAAGTGGGGGCAAACGAGCATTCGGCTCACCTGGTAGGTGGTCTGATGGTAAGTGTCGACCGCTGCCCATAAAAAACTGTTACTACAGAGGAAATGCTGGTGCGTTGCCTTCCTTAAAAGGATAATGATTTCTTATATTTACGCAAATAATACACAGGGATTAAAACTTATTTTACGTATTTAATCGCGTTTAATTAAACGAGTGATTGATTTCATAATCATTTGGTTATCTTGTTTGTCGTAATTCTGATATTTTTTATACGATAAGGGTGATCGATAAGGGTGATGCACATATACACCTACTTACAACTACCATCGATAACAAATCAAAATGCAGATGCGTTGTCACTTGTGAGGACTAAGATGTAATGCGTCGGTTTCAGTAAAATGGGTCTCCAGTTCTTCACTTTCACCATGAGAAACACAACAGCGTTGAGCTGCTATTTTACGCTGGCATTCTGAAAGAGCGTAGTCCTTTCCCGTTCGAGGTAACCCATTCGTACTACAACTATACTACTAATATAGCTGCAGCATGGCTATACGTGAAGCAAGCAAGTATTTAGCAGTGTTGAGCAATGTTTACATAGATACTTCATACATTTTGGTGTTATCATATAATTGTACTCGTACGGCTATCATGACACTAAACATGTGATTGTAACTGGCACGTATTGTATTAGCGCTTGTGAAATGCGTTACTATGTTTTACTGCCGTTAATAATAGATTGCTTTAGCAGGAGTGCAGGTTAGGCACCCGCTATCATTCTACATTATTTTCTACCATAAACTCGATATATTTCGAACAAAATTATAAAATGTTGTAAATTGCTACAGTGTTTTTTTTAATACTTCTCCTACGTTTTTTTAAATTTTCGAATAAAAGCTCACAAATAAATGAAACAATTTTATTTTTGCGATAAATGTAAAATAACCCTTTTTTCAATATAAATACCTAATCCTCTACATTCAAAAATTGCTTTAAAATATTGCCTACCCAAAGGTTATCTTTGATGTACTTTTAACAACATTTGCAATTACTTTTAACAGAGCCTCCTCTGGACGTGAGCCGTTTTTAAGTAAGGAAGATTTGCTATAATTACTACGTTTTTAACGTGTTAGGCAGGCAATCAGAGTACAGAAAACCCTCTGAAGGTGGATAAACAGAAACTTTTTAATTCAGTACAGATCATAAATAAAACTTATTGAAAGTCACTTTTTTACCATTGGTTCGAAAAAAACCTCTCTCTTGGGAAGAATGTAAAAAAAAAAAGCTTACAATCTGTGTTACACAATTAACAACACAAAACAAACTAGGAATAGCTTTGTAGCGATCACCTGATTCCCAAGGGATACTATCATCGATATATTCCTTATATTATAATAACCCTTTTTAAACAAACTTTGTTTAATATAGTTTTTGACCTTTGAGGTTGTCAAATGTTGTACATTTTCTAGGATTTTGTTGTAAAAACGTTTCTATACATCGCACATAGAATGAGTTACTGACTTGGTGGAGTCAACTAACTGATAGTACTAGTTAGAGAATGAATGTCACAAAATTTTAAACTACTTTTATTTTCCGGTACACATATTACATTTTAATAAATGTACTGACAGGCCGAAGTTAATAAGTATTAATTTCCTTAAATTTTTGTCCGAGCTATTCTTTAGGTTTTAAATCATAAATTGTTCTATTGGCCCTCTTCTGTAAAACAAATATAATTTTAGTTATTGCTGCTATGCTATGGAAACAGCTAAAGTAAACTCGTCTACCTGTTTTAACACTGGTAAGAATTCTAATCTTTTTTTACGGCATATGCTATAGAAGTATGTCTGTTTGCTAGTTTTGATATATGGGGGCCGTACTTAAACTTCACGTCTAGTATTATTCCAAGAAAAATGGTCGTATCGACAAGACTCAGTTCCTCCCTATTTAAAATTACATTAGTATTTAGATGTTTGAGATTTGGAGTTATACATTTAATTAATTGTTTCTAATTGTGTTTTGTAGTTGATTTAAGACTTTTTATCATTAAAAATTTAATAATCACTATATGCTATACTCGTTTATGCCCTATATTGTTGTTTTGTAAAGCAATGGGATCTATACCTGTACTTCCTAGACTTTCGTGTTCCTTTTTGTCTTTAAAATTATTATTCTGGTTACGTAATAACCGATATTATGTATATATACTGTGTTTTATTCACCATTGCTTGTATTTGTGTTTTTTTCTTGTTATTATACTTGGTCGTACAGTTTTTTGCTGTTCGTATATAACTTAAATGTTTAGATTTAAACAATGTAAACAGTGATTTCAACTTTTTAAATACTACTCAGTATAAAATACTGATTATAAATACTGCTCAGATTGGGCAGCAACGAGAGTTTTGAAAGCAAATCTCCTTTAAATCTTTCGTTAGACTCCTATTATGCAGACGTTCATAACAACTTTAACACTGTTTAAAATATCTCAAAGTATTTCTGCTCTGATATGCAAATTTATAAATGGG
>DWHP01004387.1:0-12610 GCA_018247895.1 Parnassius honrathi
CTATAAGATGTTGTTAGGTTAGCTGATTACGTAATAACTTACAACAGAAGGACCCTTAAGTAGCGACTGAATAAATTAACCGACTAGATGGACTACATGGATCTCACAACTTTTTACGTTAGAAGAACTGTATATTTTTTTTGAAATCGTGTGTTTTAGAAATTACATTTAGACACAAATTACATACTGATGAAATATGAGTTATATTTTTGGATTTTATCGACATGATGGAAAAGAAACTGAACTGGTTATTTGAATAAAAAATCATGAGTGCAATTAGGTTAATTTGAGTTCTCATGTTTTAAAAATATACTAAAAATAAGGGCTCAAAATAATAAATTTTCTCACAAAAGAAAAGAACTTGAAAAAAAGGAAAAAAGTCGGACCGAAGGCAGGACTCGAACCAAGGTACTAAGATTTCGGGACTGCCCGATATACCGTTTAAGCTATTATAATAGTGTTGTCAAAATTTGCTTCCTTATTCTAACGATATTGTAGCAGTTTTTCATTGCTTGAAAACATGGACAAAACGACATTTTCTAAAAATGAATCCTAGCTAGATCGATTTATTGCCCCAGAAACCCCCGGACTCTAAATTTTATGTAAATCGTTGGAGCCGTTTCCAGTATATATATATACATATTATATAGCGTTTGTCTTGAGAATTGCTCGTTTGAAAGGTATAAGATGATCGAAACAATAAGTGAGACTGAGTTGCGAGACCTGGTCTTTTTATAAGTTTTGTTTTTGATGGCATCTCATAACTCAGAAGTATGAATTGAAATCTGCTCTTGTTATTGGTGTACTTTTTTTATTATATGGGGGTTATTCTTCAAACAGTAGCCAAATTTTAAACTTAAGGTCAAATATAAGGCTTCTAGAGTAACTAATACTCTATTTTTATTTGAAATTATCTTAAATTCGACATGATTTATACATTTATGCTTACCGATTGAGTACTTATAATGTGTGCGTGCGCAGTAAAATCGGTTAAAATAATGCATTACCACGCAATTTAAATTTAGAAAATAAAAAGAAGCGAATGTTAGGGATTTTTTTATTTAAGTTTTCACCATTTGCCTATATTACTTATTCCGAACCTTTTTTGCAAATACGATGTATGCAAAACCGCGGGTGCCAATCTGCCTGCGAAGCATGGCAATTGTGGCAAATATATTATCCCTCCATAGACATTCATAATCCCGTAGATATCTAAATGTATTTTCAATTGAGAATCAATATTTGCCTTGTCACCCTTGAGGACTAAGATACAATGCCTCGTTTCCAGGAGAGGATTCGGTTCTCTACATTTCACAATATGATATGCAGCAGCATTAAGCTGCTATTTTACGCTGGCATTTTGTGAAAGCGTGGTCCTTCCATTATACAGCTGCAACGTGGATCTACCACGTATAAGTGTGTCAGTGCCAGGAAGATATCATGGCTTCAGATAGATGGCAGGATAATTATCACATTTAAGCCAGGCGCTAAACACAAAAACCGATGGAGGAGATAATGTTAAAGGAGCGAATCATCTGGTTTTTTTTATAGGATAGGGTGACAAATGAGCACACAGTCCACCTGATGGTAAGTGGTTGCTGCGGCCCATGGACATCTACATCTATCTCTGATTACGAATCAGAATGTATTCTGTGAGAGCGTGATGCTTCCACGGTCGGGCCGACCCATTCATGCTAAAACTATACTACTAATATAACTGTAGCATGGCTCTACCACGTGTAAGGTGCTAAATTCGCTGCAATTAAAGCACATCACACCGACAAAGTGTGATTTAATTCAGCTTCCAAGTGTTAAATCTCTCTCTCTCTCTCTCTCTCTCTCTTTCTTTCTGAAATAAAAGTTATATAAAGTAGCTCATTTATCTATACATAATAAAATTGAAGTGTCTGTCTGTAAAATAAAGAAACTATTGAGTTGTGCTATTAAGATATGAAAAACTATTTTTAAAATTTTTGTTATCCTGTCTTTCCGTCTGTCGAGGCTAACCTCCGGAATGGCTGAGCTGTTTGAAACAAAACTTGACGAGCGGAGAGTCACAAGTGATCTAAGCTATAATATGTCCGGAAACCTTGGCGATTCTTTTTGAGGAAATGAAAAGATGGTAAAATAAATGGTCTTTGATGATTATCTTGAGACTTAATGACGCCACATTAATTGGACCGGAGATCCCATGAAACGATTCTTTGAAATCTATCTCCTCCGTAACCTCTTTTACCATTTAATCATATAATTAGATGAGCAGATTAATTTGAATTGATTAGATGAGCTGATTAATTTAAATTGATCAGATGAGCTGATCTAATTGATCATCTGCGCAATGTCACACCATTTGATTGAATTTTATGTTGAAATAAAGATAGTTATGACTTTAGACTTTTACTCAGCTCCATTTATGATGCTAGCAAAAGTTTTTTACCTTTGCATCTGCATCAGTCCTAGTAGATCCAAGTGAAGCTAGGGCTGGTTAATAATGTTAAATAAAATATTATCTCTAAAAACCACATCGTGACTTAAGTGAGAAAACGAATCTATCCGTGCGTCGCGCAGTCCGCTTAAAATAATCGCCTTCTCTAGTTTCATTAAATTCCTCTGACTCCTGCAGTATGCTTCGAACTGCTATTTTTAAATGCAGCGCTGAAGAATTAACTTATTTTATAGTCAATATGACTATAATTCTTTTGGTTTTGAATGTCGAACTCCGTAGTTATTTGAGAACGATTGTCAAAATTGGTAATAAATATTTTTTATTATAGAATGAAGGTGACCAACGAGCACACAGTCTATCTGACGGTTTGTGTGCTGTGATCCATGGATCTACCTTTAAACCAATTGAAGCTTGTTGTACATTTGTTCAGAATCCAACTATATTGTCGGCGAAGCTGACACCCCTAAACTTCGTTGATGCTAAACTTGACCCCTTTTCACACTTGCATCCACGACAAGACCTGTTAATATTAAGGACTTCCTAAGGATAAGGTAACGTATTCAAGTATTCTTTCTGATGGTAAGTGCCCCACGGACATAAGACATCTACATCTATCCTCAATTAAGAATAAAAATGCAAATAATTTGTCCTCTCAGAGGTATGTCTCGTTTCTAGTAAAAAGGTTTTTGGTTCTTTACACTCACCATACGAAAGGTAGTAGCTTACATCTCTATTCTATTTAACGCTGGTATTTTGTGAGAGCGCTTCGAAGGTCGTGTCGACCTATTCCTACTTAAATCATAATGTAGCTGCAGCATGGCTCTACCACGTAGTGGGTTCTAAATTTCATTTATATCATATAAACATTTTAAGATTAATAATAGAATCAGGCGTTACTTTGCGGAAATCCATTATATAAAACACGAAAAAATTAATTAGGTAAAATCCGCGTAATAAAACAAAATGATATGTCTTGCCTAGTCTCAAAAGCGCCTCCTGCCCTACCTCAACGTCTGCACGGGGATACCGTCACCAATAATCCTGGCACCGCTACCCCCAACAACACGAAGAAACGACTTGTGTTTTGCACTAAACGAGGCAACCGTTACACGTGGTAGAGCCACGCTGCAGCTAAATTACGGTTGTAGCACGAAAGGGTCGTCCCGACCGGGGAATCTAAACCACGCTCTCACAGCGTAAAATAGCAGTCTGATGGTGCTACGTTTCGTATGTTGAGTGTAGGGAATCGGTACCCGTCTTACTGGATCTCAGTCCTCAGGGGTGATAACGCATCTGCATTTTGATTCTTAATCGTGATTTGATGGTAGATGTCTATGGGCCAAAGCATCCACTTACCATTAGGTGGACTGTGTGCCCGTTTGTTGCCCTAATTCTATGAAAAAAACCTTAGGTAAAGTAATTCTATGAAAAAGACTTTGTGGTGGCTGACCGCTAAGAACAATTCCTAAGTTTTTTAGAAAGTTGATGACGTACTCGTGCATATTATATCTAATCCATCTTATTTAAAGCTAAACTAGAGAAATTTATCACTAGAACGGCATGGCGTACGTTTATATCCCACATTAACGAAGCTCATTTAAAGGATATCGACTATTTTAGGAACGTTTTGTAAACGTTGTTAATATTTTATGCGACTTTGATGTGTGGCGTGTTTTGATTAATCAACAAGGCAGTGGTTTGGGGGTGAACTTTGATGATTTAGGAATTAATTGGTCCATAAACAATGACACAAAAATTGTTCCGTAATCGTTTGCTATTAAATCACTTTCTGAATTGTTTGCTACAGAAGTAAGTGCAACAACAATAAACGCGAACGCAGTCTAGGAATCTACATTTGTGCTTGATTAAGAATTAATATGCAGTAACACTGTAACGCCTAAGGAGATACGGTGCCTCATTACCAGTAAAAAGTGGATGTTTGTCCTAGTGCAATTTTTGTATGTAAATTGCTTTTATGATACAGGAGTAAACCTTGGCTTTTAATATTCTGAGCCAGTGCCTGACTAGTATCCCACCTGATGGTACGTGGCGATGCAACGGAAGATGGTAAATAATAGATGTCTTTTTAGTTTTTTTTGGAAATTGTACTAAATTATGAAGCAATCCGAATAATTTGTCATCGTCGTGTGGGAGAGATTTCCGATTGAGGGTATTCGTACATAGAAATAAATCATCAGTCAATCAGTTTCACTATTTATTCCAAAGCCCGTATTCAGAAACAATCTTAAACGCCTCAATGTCAAAATATATGTCTAGACCATATTATGCAATACTTCAGATCTCGTCTATTTTTAAGTATTTTGTGTATATATCACCCCACGACTTTACCGTTGGCCGTGAGAGGAATCTCATGGTCGCACAGCAAGCTATGTAGAGGGCTGCATTCCGAATTTCTCAACGTGATAAATTTAGAAATAAGGACATCCGCAGAAAAACCAGAGTAACCGATGTAGCCCAACGGATTTGTAAGCTGAAGTGGCAATGGGTCGACCATATAGCTCGAAGAACCGACAGTCGTTGGGTAAATAGGGTTCTCGAGCAACCTCGTACCGAAAACTGACGTGTAGGACAGCCTTCCACTTGATAGAGTGACGACATGGTAAGACATGTAGGAATTCGTTGGATGCAGGTGGCTCAGGACCCTGCTTTGTGGCATGCCTTGGAGGGAGGCCTATGTTCAACAGTGGACTTGTAAATAATGACTGATGGTGATAATGATCACCCCATGGAAGCATTACTGTTTCTGTGAAGAAACTTTGTATACATTCCTAGGGTTTGCACAATATTTATCTCACTTTTAAAGCTATTTGTGTTTTTAAATAAAAATGTACAATTATTACACTAAAAAACCAAAGTAGTATCAAAACAGTAATATACTAAAAAACAAATTAGTAGAGTAGCACCTCTGACGTCATGAAATTATTATGAATATAAAATCAATCAATTAACCTACAAATAATGCTGTTCATGGAAGCAGCAATCAATCGGCAACAGGGAAACACGCTGATTATTTCATTACGTATTACCCGTCAAATTGTGGTAGGTGCCGTTCCGTCTAAGTTATTTATAACATGTCATTATGTAGTTATTAACACGTATTTACCGGAAATACTTCCTAAATAAAGGAATTACTTAATGAATTATAATTGGATAACTATACGTAGCAAGCTTACAGTTCCTTTTTTTATACAATAATGGTGTCGACGGAAACGAGCACACAGTCCACCTAATGGTAAATGGATGCTGTGACCTGTAGACATCTACATCTATCTTTGATTAAGAATCAATATTCAGATGCGTTGGCACCCCCGTGGACTAAGATGGAATGCTTCGTTTCCAGTAAAAATCGTTCATACGAAGCACAGCAGCATTAACCCGCTATTTTTGCGCTGGTATTTTGTGAGAGCACGATCCTTCCCCGGTGGAGCCGATCTAATAGTGCTACAACCATAACATAGCTGCAGCGTGACTTTACTACGGAAGAAGAAGATCCCTCGGTGTTAAATATCACATATGTGTTTAGCATTTAGGGTGTTGTTGAGGTTGCCACGTTTTTGCAGTGCGTCGACTATATTTGCCGAGGCGCAAACTGATAGCTTTTATATAATACAATCAACGATCCGCAAGAGAAGCGCCTCGCTGCTAGGATAAGACGTGTGCGCGAACACTGAACACCATTCTGGGCGCATTGGCATATATTGGGATTATACACTCCTTGTGCATTGGATTTATCTACATGTCTCCGGATCTTAGCCAGGCACAGGATTAAATTATCTATATCACAAAAAACATTACTAACTCTATCTATTTACGCCTAAAAAAGTCTACTGCTTGACATAGATCTCCCCCATAGAGCACAGATTTAGCCGCAGTCGCCTCGCTTCACAAGCGGGTTGGTGACCACAGTTCTTTTTTTTAAATTCAATTGTTATCAGAAATTGAGATACAAATATTGATAAAGAATCCTAAATAAATGTTTTTTTTTTTTTAATTTGAAAAACGGTACTTAGCGGCTTAGAGTTCTTCATAAATATACTTAAATGTTAATGCACTTGGGAAACTCGGAATTGCCCACGCAAGCATTTATAAAGTTGGTGGTTTCGCAATTGGAGTGTAACACATCGACTTGTCAATGAAGTTACAAAGCTCCAACTGAAAACCATCGCTGCTTTTGCATCATTATGCTGAGTTGAATACCTATTTGATGTCACATTTTTTAATTTTTTTATTTTAATTTAATTATTATTTATTGACGTGCATGTACTGCTTGTTAATTGTAAACTCGTTAGCAGTCTTAGACTGGTGTGCGCATATTTTTGCAAATAGCGTTTTTATATTCCTATGTATAAAATGTGAGTATCAAATAAATAGTCCTTTATTTATTTATTTATTAAATGGTTGTACGGAGCTTGTTCTATATAATATATTTAAATACGTTCAGAATCTTCGTGATATATTTTATGACATACTGGAGCACGATGACCGAGTGGTATCACACAAGACGAACCTCTGGGCAGAAGAGGCCCATTGTTCGAAACGATATCTTTTATATGAACTCTAAACCAAATAAAAGTGAAGGCTTGAGGTATTTACTTTATGAGAATTATAGACATTTGACGTAAGCAGCAAATATATATTTTATTACAATATGTATAACAGTAATCAAGTTTGAAGTGCCGCCGACGCGTGTTAAATTTGAATGCGAATGGACCAGTCGTAAATCTTTTACTTATATAGTTTCTAGTGCTTCAATTTGATTTATGTATTGATAAATAACTATGGGAGTTCAACTTCTGAAAATCTATATCAGTATACCCTTGAAACGTCTTGGCCTTGGCAATATGCTTTTCACTTTTCGATATTACCAGCGATCCGCCGCGGTTTCGAATGAGTGATTCCTGGATCTCGACAACAGTACATTGGGTCCAATTGTGTCTCTCAACTATCAAGAGACCCAAAAAAAATCACACAAAAAAAAATTCATCAGAATCGGTGAAGCCAGTTTCGAGATTTTGCAAAACTAACGGACTACTGTCCGTTATATATAAAAATCAATTACTATTGATTTTTATATATAGTGATAATATTCCACCATCTATGGTGCTCATCAGAGGCAGGTCCAAGCCGTGGTTGTGTCGTTCTTTAAAATTGGGGGTGCTACCGGGCCTGGCCAGACGTATCGACATCCCAGCATGTTAACGTCACCCCTATTAAAAAAACATATGTAATTCCGCCTCCAGGATCTTTAAAATAACCATTGCCAAGGCAAAGTGGTAGTATCGGCCAAATTGGTAAGAAACTAGTTCAACTTCTTTCAGAAACACGTGCATTCTTTTGTCTTGCTAATGCTGTCCAAGGGAATTTCTGTCAGCCATCTTTTCCATCTCTGAACAAGGAGGACGATTTACTGGTCCATGCGCAAAGTAGAAAGTTGATCTTTTATAATTCATTTTTGCGTTACGAGTTAAGAGTGCTCCATGCATAACACTCGGTACGCAAAGCACTCCTTGCCACGGACGTCAAGGTCGTGTCGTCGTATCGCCCTGATGAAGTTCGTGTGGGCCTGACGAAGTTCCTCCTATTCTGCTGACGACGTGTGCACCGAATTTGGCGACGGTTATGGCGTTTTTTCTGGTGCTCCTACTCGCCAGGCGTAGTCCGTAACTCATGGAAAACTGCTTTAGTCCATCCAATGCCTAAAAAAGATAAACGCTCAGACCCGTCCTACAGGCCTAACGCCATCACCTCCACGTTTCTTAAAATAATGGCACACATTATAAACTCCCTTACGCAAACAACACAGCAACTGCTATTTAACGATGGTACTCTGTAACAGCGTAGTCCTTCCCGGTAGAACCGACTTTATTCGTGGCGACCCTAACGTGATTGTATTAGTTTTATATTTAAAATTTAATATGTTTAGTTTACTACCCGAATAAAGAACAAAAATTAACTTATATGAGTTTTTGTTCTTTTTAATAATTGTGACGATACAGCAAATAAACGCTCAGTTAAATAATAGTTTTTATAACGAGCATATTGAACTTAATGTCAATTAGTGCAACACCCTACAAGAACAGCAGGATATGTTTAACTAACGTAGGAACAATCGAGTTACTGCCGTGAAAAGTGACCTCATTGTAGGGCGGGCCCTGTGTCAGTGAACTATTGATTGAGGGGGGGTTCCATGGAGTGCGGCGATGCCACGTGGATGGTGTATCTCCCGGGGACAGGTCGGAACATGAGTGCACCACATAACGACACTTGTTACGTGAATATCTGCTTAGAAAAATGTAGCGCCATGTTGCTGAATATCAATTGATGTTGTGATTAAAATAAATTGACGTTATTGCGTCTGTACTTCACGTGTACATGGTTCGTCATATTCTAAGATTAACGATTTGTTTTCATTAATTAATCCCACTTATCATTTATCTAAGGGAATATTACGTTTTTATATTCACACGGGTGCTATCTGGACTCTACAACAGCGCCATCTACCTGATCCAACTACGTCTATATCCTTTGCAGAAGTGCAAGAAATATGTTGACAAAGTCTTACCGCGATTTGAAAGTTATGTCAGCGCATAAAATACGACTAAAAAAAAATTTTGTTTGATCGTATTAGTATTAGTACTTGATAAACAGCGATACTGTGGCCCATTAACATCAAAATAAGAATGTTGAGGAGTAAAATGGAATGCCGCGTTACCAGTATAAAGAGTATTCGTTTCTCTATCCTCACTATATCTCACTGTATACTGGGGGAGCGTGGTGCTTCCCCTGTCGAGTCAACCCATTCGTACTGACTTAATATAGCTGCAGCGTGATGCTACCACGTAAGACGTGCACACGTTCCCTCTGTAAGCACTTAGCCAGCCACAGCATGATATACGGTAGCGGATTCTCTCACACTACCACTACATCGTTACCGTTATAGTCAATTACAGTCTACTGCTGAACATACGCCTCCGCCATAGACCGCCTCATGGGGTTTAGGACATTTGCCATAGTTGGCACGCTTGCAAAGCTGGTTGTCAACGGCAGTTTATTATTTTTAGCCGTTACTAGAAAGGTGCTGCTCCCTATCTCCGGTTTTGTTGTCTCTGTCGCCACTTGCGACACCCGCGGGATGCTACCGGGTAGTGGATATTCTTACACTGCCACTGCACTGTGCATTATAACAATTTTCTTATGGATAAATGATTAGCTAGTGCTTGACCGGCATCCTACATAGAGCACTAGTGCAGTGCGTATTGCCACTTATAATATACGACGTGTAATATATAGTATATATTAATAAAAACCTTCACTCTCTTGAAGACATCAATATATAGTCTAATTTTTGCGATTTTGATAAACACTTGTACTAGTACTTTGACAATATTTATTTAAGGTGATTAATGTAATAACTATAGAAACCGAACGTTTTTGCTTCGAGGCACCATCAGGGTATATACCCTGATAAAAATATTGTGAAATTAGTACCTAAAAGTGTTTATTCAAATAACAAAAATGAAACCGTAGTTTCATCAAGTGACAAAAACACTATTATAAATTATGTCTAGTCTAATCATCACCATTATCATCATCATTACAACCCTTCACAAGTCCACAGCTGAACATAGACCTCCCCCAAGGAATGCTATAAAGCACGGTCCTGAGCCACCTGCATCCATCAACTTCCTGCATGTCCAACCAAGTCGTCACACAATCTAGTGGGGGGACGCCCTACACTTCGCCTACCTTGAGATCCTTTTTTCCCCATCGGTCTAGTCGAATATTGATGTAAAATTTTTCTAAATCCGACGGACAGTTTAGGAGTTATTTATTTATTGCATTTACATGTGGTTTTGTGTGATAAATTACAGCACATGTACCCAGCAAGGGTATAACAATATGAAATAAAGCGAGCTAGCTCTAATGCCTTAATTCTGATACTAATATGTATATATTTTTTATACACTGCAGGTATATGTTCTATTACTATGATTATTTATTTACTTTGATTTAACATAATATTCATAGTTACGGACGGACATGTAAACGGACATAATATATTATACAAACCAACCAAAACGTTATTCTCGTATTGAGGGTGTCGGCGTGGTCAGAAATAATCATATCAAAGGCTAACTTGGACACATTTTTGTAGAATTATTTTGTTCCAGCCAGGATCGAACAAGGGTACTATATACCGAGTTTTAAGTCACGCGATCGGTCCACAACTGTAGATAGTGCGTGCTAGTCTGTAAGTAATTAGTCTTAATGACCTAGCGCGGCTGGAGTCACTCCGATACCACTGAGACCTAATTAAGTTGATATCCTGTGCGGTTTTTAAGTTAATGACCTCGACTGTGAAGCAAAAATATTATAGATAGGTACACACAAAATAACATTTGTATTAAGAGACGTATTTTAATTCTATTTTTAGATGAGAAACGAGCACACCGTGCACCTAATGTTATGTAGGCACTGTGTCCCAAAGATATTTACATTTTTTATCCCTCATAAAAATAAAAATACAGATGCATTGTCACTCTACCTACCATGCTAAGGGGAGGGGGGATTGGGCCCCCGGCCACCTACACTCGCCAGACGAAACGCGGAAGCTGAGCTTCCACTTCACGCCGGCCCATACGTGCAACAGCAAAGCTGCCGCGTGGCTCTACCACTGTTAAACTGTTACTGAGGATTTCTTGTTGGAAAAACTCAACAACTGCCTTTTTTTAGTTAAAATTATTTTATAATTTATTTGAACGAGTGCCGCCACATTAAAAGCACATATTTTTTAAATATACAAAAAATAAATAAAATATGCCGCTTATAAAAATATGAATGCAAAAATTTAATTTAATACTGAATAGAATAGCGGGATATTTCAGAATAAGTTGAGTTGACCTTTTTTCTTTTTATTCCATTTTGTGTTTCTTAGAATGGTGTTAGGTTACAGTCGTAGAGCACGTAATTATCTTAACCTCTCAAACACCAAACGGCCAAATTTGACCGCTTCGATATTCCGACAGAACGCCCACAGCACTTTAACACATAAAAACTTATATTTAGAGACCACTTTTCTACGAAAAAATTTGGCATTATAGAATCAATATGAAATTTTCTATCCTCAAGTGGAATAAAAAAACAGTTAGTCTATGGATATTAATTTATATTCTACGTTCATTACGTATGCCATTTTCATTTGGATGTTGTTGTGTTGATTTTTGGATTTTTCTAGTGTTTTATTAGTGTTTTACAGCAGTGTTTTGTTCTCAAAGTTTTTGTATGAATATAATTTATCTTTTTACGTAAATAATTTCGAGTAATATATAGAAATAATTGTGATTTTCACGCTGCTGACATCCACTTGGTATGTTTTTTATTTTTATCAAAATACAATAAAATCTTTTCGTATTGAAGTAAAACCTGACTTTTGTTTAAATCAAAAGATAGAAAATTTTAAAATATCAAACTTCTTTATAGAAAAGTAGTCTCTAAACATAAATTTTAATGATTCAAAGTGCAGTGGGTGGATGCGAGCGCACGCGACCGCTCGGGATTTGACGGACGCATGGACTACATAGGATTTTTATAGGGATTGAAGGGTTAATAAACGGATTTCCGCAAAGTAACGCCTGATTTTATTAATAATTTAAATAGACTGCAACTTTTTTACATTTAACTACCTAGTAATTCAAAAGAATGTTACACACTGCAATTTTGTATGTTTTATATCCAAATACTACTGTAATATAAACTTAAATGTAAAGGACGATGCAAAAATCCGTTTTTATGTTTCCGCTAGTCTCACAATTAGCAATATCTCGCTGTGCGACTATATTACGACTTTCGAAGATATATTTATTTTTTTCGTACAGAAATAGTTCTAAATCTATCTTAGTACACGAGTTAGTGAACTGAGTTTTATTGGTGACCGTCGTACAAATTCAATAACTGTGCACATATATTATACAAACGTATTAGTGTCCTTGACATTATAAGATACTGTGAGCCGTGGTAGCCAAGGCGTTCTATTTATTTTATCTTTATTATACACCTAATTACAAGGGGTATAACGCGCATACTTTAATGGATTACGGCATTCCCTACAATTCAACCTCGGATGATTGGAAAAACTGTGGTGGG
>DWHP01004388.1:0-12610 GCA_018247895.1 Parnassius honrathi
ATAAAAAATATTTTGTTAAATTTACATCTCTTATGTAATTTTTTACTAAAAAATAACAGTAGAGATTTAATGTTATGTCTAGATGACTGTCCGTGTGCACTTAGCCATTTATGCCGTCATACAGCAGTATGTAAAATGCTGTGTTCTAGTCTGAATCGAAAAGAGAGCCCGTATAATTACAGGCTCTGCGTATTCTACTTAGTCCTCAAAGGTAATAACGCATCTGTAGCCCTTTTTATTTGGTTGCAGATGACATTGTGCACTTACCATCAGGGAAAATATCCGGTGGACTGTGATTTAGCTTGTCATTTAATATTTTTTTAATAATCACCCCGTATCTGCTCGTTTTAAAATACTCATACCGACAAACGGGGCCGGTGGAAAAGTTGTATGTTTTCTGCTACAGAGAAAGATAATTTGTTAACCTAAAATTTTAAGTAAGTTTATTTAACTTTAAAGTCACTTACAACAATCACATTGTAAGTATTTATTAATATGTAAATTAAACAGAAATTAATATTTATACGATATAAGAACTTAACTAAAATAATAATTAAAATTATAATATTTACAATTAATACTAATTATACACAAAATAAAAAAGAAACTATAATGTAGAAAAACTAAAACTAAAAATTTAAATATTCAAAAAGTCCTGCTCCCCGTGGTATAGTGCCAAGAACGCTGGCTGCGTTTCCTCGCTGAAAATACCTAGCTTTTGAGCGGGGAAAGAACCAGCCCTCTTATCACCAACAGTGACGACCAGTCGTGGATACAGTTCCTTTAGAAACTTCTTTGCGCGTGGACCCCACGGACCGATTGTCTATACAGCAAATGACACAAATATGTAGTCATTTCTCAAAGACTCATACTTGCGCCATTTACTAAATTCGGCTGCCTCTGATGCCGCCCCGGCTCTAAAAGAGGTACCCTTGAGATGAGAGGCCGCCAAAGTGTTAACGCAAATAATTAATGAAAAAAAGAAATTTTGCAGGAATTCGCTATCAAAAATGTGATATGATTTTGTTTTTTGTTCCTAGGTTTATCTTTTATATGAAAGTACATACGATACCAAAATGGGCTATAGCCTTTACGACTTGTTTTCGCTTGAAGTAACTGTGAAAAATGTATGTTTAAATGTAAAAACAATTATCTAAACGTATTTCTAATAGTCAACAACGCGTGCCGGAATTATAATCGAATCCAAAATTCTTAGTTGTCAGTACATTTGTCCGTGACAAAGACCGTGCACGTGCTATCGAGCCTGAAGAGCCCCCTAAACATTGACACGGGCCGTTTGTCGCCGCGCCCAAAGACGCTTGTATCGTGAACAATGCAACCCTGCCCTACACTTACGTTGCTACACGTGTGTTCACAACCTAAACACACTAGCTTATTTTCCTGTGGTTAATATAATGGAATTAAAGCAGTGAGTGTGTAACTTTATAACTAACCAGGTATGTTGACTGAAGTTAGTGATAATACTCAATTAGCTGAAATTGCTAAATAATTTTCGGTGGTCCTGGCTTATTTCCAACCTATTCACACTTTCAGAAGATAGATTTAGCGGGACATAATGTAATGCGAAAACCTGTGTGCAATATTTTTTTTTTACATTATTTTCAAAGTCCTTTTTAGTCAACTGATGATAAAAGTGTCAGCTGGTATCCATTATGATAAGATTTACTCAAATTCATCACGATAGCCAAGTTGCTTGGTGAAGCACGGATACAATATGATGGTCAAGTTTTTGATGAAGTAAAATTGCCATGAAAATAAATTAGCTTTTATACGTATATTATATAATTTTTAATAGCTTGTTAACTATCGTAGAGTGGCTGCTGTGCAACCTGTTAAAAAAATAAATTTCATCTTGTGATCGATAGCGATCAAAATCATCGTGCGAAAAATAAAATAACTGCATTTTTGAATTTAATTTGAAAAGGTATATCGAAGACATATGATGATGTACGCACACCCACACTGCTACTTTGATACAAAAACAATCTCGTATATTATACTCGTTAATACTTAAAGCTGTGTACCAAATCTAATGTTTAGTTTCATAATTGCAAAGGTTTTTACGTTGTTAGTAGGTATTAAATTCTAAGCACCTGCTTACTGTTACATCAACAATTTTAAAAAAAGTACGGAAGGTAGTCTTAAATTTTATTGCCAAAGGCGTCCGAAACGAACGCTTGATCTATGAATGAATATGCACGGTTATCCTTTGTGTTGATACAAAAACTAAAAGCCCATAGAAATACTCCCGATGGATCCATGGAACGCAATATTTACTACGCCGCCTCCCGTCCCTTTCACTTCCTCTACGACGACAAAATGCGCGAGCGAGACTCAATTACGCAAGATCCGTTCAACGGAGAGGGACGGCCTATTCATTCATAACCGAGTCTGCCATCCGGTCTGCGTTCTGATCAATCACTTTATCTCCTTCTAACGCCAAGCGTTCTCCTGAGTGCGAGCAGGTGGCACCGGATGCAAAGCGCCTCGCCTGCGGAAGCTACTTTTAAAAAAACGTCGCACTCTTTCGCCCAGAGCCCGAATCCCGGATTATCTAGTGTCGTATATTCGCGCAGTGCATCGAGACCGCGAGTGTCGTGACAAATCGGCAAGTTTAATCAGGGGACAATTGCAATTGGTGTTTTTCGTAAGCTCGCTGGGAGTGAGACGTTGGAGCTTCGCCCCTCCGCCAGGCGCCAGCCCATTGAGCGTGTAGTCGCGCACGGACCGCTGTAGCGCACGGGCGCCCTCACCGCCTTGTCTCTGGACGACGTAAACCCAGTTTGAAATGACCGGCACGCTTCACGAGCGCTCGCGACCCATCTGTGCTCACGCAGTGTGTACTCTGTAGTGATTTTTATCCTCTTATTGGTGTTTCTGAGTGAGTGACGCAGAGAATGTACGAGAAGTTGCGCTGGTCGCACTAACAATGGCCCAAATTACATTAAATGGGTAATTGCTTCAAGTCATTGAATAATGGATTCGAGCTCATGTACCTATTACATTATATCTGTCCCAACACGCGTAGGTCGCCGATGAATTTTGCACTTGACTTCAGGCCTGTCTTTGTTTGATGCCGCTCCTTTTAAATATTTAAATTCAAGAATGCATTACTGTCCCCATGAGATGCATGCGAAATTATTCTACACAGCGTTGCATTTGTGAAGTATTGATAGATAGGTATTTGTTATAGTTTACGTTTTTCGATAGCAGTCGATTGTGAGTAAAACTATAGCAGCGTCTGAAAAAGTAGAATTTCGTGAAGTTTTATGAGTACTATTTATATCGTAAAAATCACTTTAAATATTAAATACGATAAAGTAATAACAAGTTATAGAAATACAAACATGATATACAGTTGTTAGTGTATTTTTGTTCTTATACTGCAAAACTGCATGATTTTAACTTTGCCTATCTATATAAATAATTAAATCTGTTTGTAATGTCAAAATAACAGCGCTTTTCTAAACACATATGAAAGTATTTAGTGTATACGGTACTTATAACAACAAAACAACATATTTTTAAAATTTTTGTCTGTCTGTCTGTTTGCTCCGGCTAATCTCCGAAATGTTTGAACCGATTTTGACAGGACTTTCACTGACAGGTAGCTGATGTCGTAAGGAGTAACTAAGGCTTCGGCTTTTATAAATTTAGAAAACGAATTACAGTTCCGCACCAAAAAAATCAAAAACCATGAATACCACGTGGACGAAGTCGCGGGGGTACAGCTAGTTTAAAATAAATATAAAACAATAACGCTAAGTTAGAACACAAAACTTCCCAGTAAATATTTTAAGGCGAGAAGTATTTGAGTCGATGTCGCCGACAGGTACGCGTTATCAGACGCTGCTCGCCAACGAGCGTGGGAATGAAAAAAGCGCGTTAAACAATAGCGTACAGATAAGAGCATCGTCAGACCCCATTTAGGGTACCTACCTTCCAGTTATTGCGCTTGGGTTTTTACTTCTGCATTTATGCCATATTTGTTTACAATTTGCACTTCTTAAACGTTATAAGCTATCGTTCGAATGTTTATATTAAAAATTAAACCATTTAATACTCATCTTATAATAATAGTTAATTTTTTAACATTTATTCGTAAAAATTAAAATTATAAACCTTTTTAATCGTTAAATAACGAGTCAGTTCCGCAGGCTTATTTAATGTAGAGTTCGTTATAGTAATCACAGTTGTTTGAAATATCATTCAATATGAATTAAACTTATCCCAAGACTATGACTACAAGTGCGTCAGGACCCACGTTAACGGATACAGGTGTTGCCTGTTTATTTTGGACGCCATCTTGCAAGCCCTTGTTTAATTTTTAAGTTGCTCGCATAAATTACATATGCTTACACAATGACGTCGATATTCCTGCTGATACTGGAATAATAAGATTATTTTAGGAAAATTACTAAAAAACGACTGTGTAATTCCACCAAAACAAGCCAACCACGAATCATGAACCAATAGTTTATATTTACGTAGGTTCATAGAACTGCGATTTGTAGCTAAAAGTAAACATTTTCATGTTTCCCCGGCCACGCTACGTTGATTTCAACATTACCCAATAGCTAGCTACGCAGTGTTATGTACTCGTATAAGTTACTAACAATCAAATTTGCGCAAGCTAACTTTACAGTCGCTCCTTATTCAACATTATTTAAAAATTATTAAATGGTTAAATCAATTTGAATTTCCTCTATCTGCTCTTACCCGAACATTTTTTTACAATGTAGAGCAACGAAGTAGAGCAATGCTGCAGCGTTATTATGGTGCAACAGGACCCAGCTCGACTACGGTAGGACCGCGTGAGTGTAGAGAACCCGTGACCTTTTTTAATTGATAAGGAGGCATTCTATCTTATTCCTCAGGAGTGACAACTGTCATCTTTCCTTCAGTTGCGTATCATGGGATGATATCGCCTAGGGTCTCTTAAGCCAAATAGGTATGCCTACCGTTCTTAACCCCTCCTTCATTTTTAAAGTGTTTAGTTAAAAGTCACATATAATATTTAAAAATTAATTAAAATATATATTATTTCATCGAAATAATCAGTAACAACCAATTTCTACACTTCTTGAAATTCTTACTGGCATCATTTCAATAATTCCCAAAATTCCGCTCTAAAATTGCCTCCACTTTGATCTGATGATAGATGTAGGTGCTTATGAGCCATGATTTCCACTTACCTTCAAGTGAGCTATACGTTCGCTTTCAACTTAACTTGTATACTTGTTAAAATACATTCTGTTTAAAATATAAGAGCGACGTTTTAAAAATATTGTAAGTCTCCGTGCGCGTAGAGATCGATCGGCATGAGGCAAAACGTCAAATTTTCGCAGTCGGCGAAGCGTGTCAACCACTGACTCACTATTCCTAACAAAGGCGCGACGTATGTAAATTTAGATGACTCTCACACTCTTCTTATTTCAAATACTTTCTATAACACATAAATGTACTACGACTATTACGTTTTTGAAAGCTTAGGAATAATGATTGAATTATTCTAACTTTTGAAAGTTTCTGCTTAAGAAAAAAATCAAAAGCAAATTCTAAACGCTCTACGTTAAATAGTGAATTCTTCATTTCGTTTTTAACAGAATTAAAAAAAAGAGGAGGTTCTCATTTTGTCGGAATCTTTTTTTTTAATGTATGATCATCGATTACTCGAATACCGATTTGGTAAATTCTTTTTTGTTTCAAAAAGTATACTTCCAATGAGACCACATTTAAATTTTATCGAAATCGGCCGAGCGGTTTTTAAAAAATCAACAATAAATTATTTTATTGATATTGAAGTCGGTTGTACAATTTATTTTTAATTTAACCAATAAATAACACAAACCAAAATTAATAGATAAATATAACATTATTAGTAGAAATCTTTAACGAAGGACGGGATTTCTGTTCGACCTAGGTATTTTGTTACCTACTTGATTGAGTTGAGTTACTAGGTGATTTGATAACATGTCGTTTCAACACATTTATTTTCATTAACTGTAGCCCTTTACAATTTCACTGCTGAACATAGGCCTCCACAGTACACTCCAAGGTATGCCACACAACACGGTCTTGACCCACCTGCATCCATCGACTTCCTACATTTCTTACCAGGTCGTCACTCCATCTGGCGGGAGGACGCCCTTTACCTCACCTGCCGGTACGAGGCTGCCACTTGAGAAACTTTTTTCACCATCGGTTGTCGGTTCTTCGAGCTATATTCCCATTTGGTCGGCCCATTGCCCCTTCAACTTACTAATCCATTGGACTAAGTCGTTTACTGTGTTTCTGCTACGGATATCCTTATTTCTTAGTTTATCATGCTTGCTGAGCAACCTTGAGCTTGCTCATACGGCCAGCGGTGAAGAACCACGTCTCAGATCCATAAGATATCACTAAAAATACGCACTGGTTATACAATCTTGTTTTCAGGTTTAAAGGTATACATGACGAGGAGATGAATCGTAGTCTCCTGAACGCTACCCAGCCGAATTGAGTCCATTGATTGACCTCTCGGTCGAAGTTGTACTTCAATAGCCGGACTATTTTTCTAGATAAACATACTCGTCGCTTACTTCAAGCGCAGTGCTCCCTGCAACTAACGGCGTAAGTGTGACATGGACGTTACACACGACCTTTGTTTCCATCTTAAGACCTATCCGTAGGGTGCCACTATTGAGGCCAGTGAGCAAAGAGCATAGGTCCTCCAGCAATTCTGCCACGAGCACTATGTCGTCGGCAAATCGAAGATGAGTGATGTACTCGTCATTGATGTTGATATCGTATCCATTCCAATCCAGCGGCTTGAAAACGTCTTCCGAGGCAGCGGTGTAGTTTCGGGGTTATAAAGTCACTCAGTATTATACTTCTCTGTAGTTGGATAGGTTTCGTACTTTGATTCTGTACTAGGAACCCTGCCATCGTAGCCCTATTGTACAAACACTTCAGCACTTGAATATACCGACAGTCAACTTGGCATCGCTGAAAGGACTGAAACCGCCCAAATTTCAACGGAATCAAAAAATTTCTCACAATCTACATACGCAAAGTAGTAGAGCCTTATGCACAATTTGCCGAAGGTTATCTATGTGATCTACGGTACAAAAGCCTTTTCGGAAACGGCTTTTTCAGGAGGCTAGAAGTCGAGTCTGCATGTGAAACGACTCTCGAAAACAACACATATTTACATGTCGCAAATGAAAATTGCCACGTCTAGGTATATATGTGTCAATAGATCGGGAAACTTTCGTGTTTAATATTTATAACTTTCCTTTATTTAACACGTTCGCAATAGCCACCAATACCAGTGACACACACGGCTCTGGTCCGATTCTATTGGCGTAGAATCGCATATGTGGAATAAAATATACGCGTATTTCAAAATTCAAAAATAAATATTGTTACATCAAGTTGTTACGATATGAATATCAGGACATTGGCAACATTGAATACAGAAATAAAGCCATTGTTGTTCAAACATGCAGACAAACATTGAATTGAGGTCAATAATTGACACCAAGAATTTTCTTAATGTTCTATGATACATTTATTTTATTCTGTTTCTCTATCTTACAACATTGGCCTTTTTTAGAAGTGAAACATATATTTTTGAGTTGTTTTAAATAGTTTTGTGAAAATTGTCTGCATCTGTACAACAAAAATAATAATATACACGTTCGACGAAGTGTCCGAGCGAAAGCGATCAAATTAAGTCAAAGGATTGCTTTGTTCTCAAACTGAAGTGTTACATAAAATGACTGCGACACTGAACTTAACCTTACCCGCTGAATTAACATACAAAAGTACTGAAAGTGTATTCATTTAAATGTCTAATGAAGGCGCTGATATTTTTTTATCCTAACAAAGAGTCTGCGTCGCGTATTCTACTTAAATTTGTTGGAATAAACTGTTAAAAATAATAGCGCTGTAAATTTGTCATAACTATTATTTCACATTCCTATACGTCATGTATGTTACGATGTATAAACACGTCGTTTGCTTCCAAATAACAGCTATAGAATTTTCCTTCGTCGATGCATTCTTTGTACCGAATGTTTATGATAAAATTGTGGATAGGTATTCGCAGTGAGACCCCTCGTAAAGTCCGCAGTTGCTTCGATCAGTCGTTGAGATGGTTATTATCCCGCCTACATCTTAAAATAAACATTGAAAACTGAAAGCGGGGCCGCGAAATGCTCAGAGTTTTCCGCTCGATGATTTTTCTCGCGGGAGGTGCGCCGCGCTTGCGCGTAGGCGTTGGGAGGCGTTCGCCAATCGCCGCCAAGCCCGCCCCACGCTTCGATCACGCCAAGTGTGTGCACGCCTTATTGTTGCAACTATCTACAATATCTTAAAACATCCAGCGAAAACCTAACTGAATATACTTGAGAACGTGCCAGATATAACAACTCTTATAGGTAATCTGAACACGGTGTAATGAAATCTTACTTCACTACGCCTTTACTTTTAAATCGTTCTTCTCAGATGCATTCATCTTATATACTATATCTCCTTATTGCATCAGGCTGGACAGTCACGTCAGATAATAAGCTTCTAAAAAGTATCCATCAAAATATTAAATTACAAACTTTAAAAATGTGTTCCAGAATTCGAGTCCTTTAGGTCATCGTTGCATTACACATTCATAAGTATTACATTTTGTCAACAAATTAATTGCCTTCTTAATATTAAACTCGTATGTCGTAATCCTTACGCTCATAAATATGCAGATTTAACACGCGGTTTATAAAATGGGGGTACCGCTACCTATCCTTAATAAGCTGCAAAGTATACATACCAGATCTTAGAACGCGGTTTATCTATTTCGAGCCTAATTTGGATATCAGACAGAAAAACTGTTATAGCTTCATGCTTAATTTTTATTCTATATTCGTACATTTCCAATTTTTTTTTCACTTAACCATACGTCTTCAAACCTAAAGTCTGTTTTAGGTACATTTAATTTATTGATACCACATTTAACTACTACTGTACTTAACAGCTTACTTGTCTGTTTCGCTTATTAGACATATCGAGGAGCTAAGTGATACTTTACCACTTTTTCAGTCGCTGACCTAGTTTTGTTTCAAATAGATTACAATATATTAACATACTTCTTTTCAAAATAATCCTTACGTATATCACCTTCATGACGACGAATTATTGTGCCTAACCTACTAATCTTTATTTTTAGTTTAAAATATTTTTTCTATTGAAAACTCAATAGGATTATATTTTTAAATACGAGGTAACGATATTATTTCTTAAAATATCATTGTGACAAACAAGCTCACAGTCCTCCTCGCCGGGTTGTTAATAATCTACAACCCACTGACACCTAATGATCTTTTAAATTTAATCCGTATACATTAGTTTTATTTACCACTATACATTAAATAAAACTATATATACGAATTCTATCGATATTTTAACTTTTTTTTTAAAATTCAAAAACTGAAGGCTAATCATAACATTGGGACGTCAAACATCTCAGTCTTCTCCGTAACCATGGGTGCTGTAAAGCACCCGAAACGTCGGAAATTAAAAAAAAATTTAAACTAAGTTAATTAAACGCGACAAAATCCGCTTGTTATCCACTGACACCTGCAATAAAATTGCACACATTCATACTTATAACATTTATGTTGTCACTTCGAAAAACTAAGACGAAACCCTTACAGGATACAACTGTAATCAAACTGGCCCCATATCACTAAAAATCAAAAAACAGCAATGCGGAGTAACAAGCCAGACAGACGACAGACATCAAGGCAGGAAGGAGTACTGCCATCAAGTTTAAAAAACACGCATTTTTATACTAGAAGTCCATATTTTAGGCAATTGAATCTAACCGAAATGAATGACTGTTAGAAGCGCAACGAAATGATACATTTGACATAGATCACGAAGAGGACGCGTCGCTCCAGTCCATAACGTTTTAATTGAATGGTCTAAGGTCAAATCGCTTGCGGCTATACACAACCCACTTCTACGATTACAGCGTTAGTGTTATACCTATGGCAATGTTTAATTATATACGGTTAATTGTTGTAGTTAAATATAACATTTTGTATAAAATAGAATCGATCTGCTTATTATTTTCTTATAAAAACTAGTCTTCATAAGAGATTTTCAGCAAAAACGATGCATTTAAAAAAACGACTTAGCTAATCAAGAAGTATGAATATTTACCATGCAACAATGTTAACGTATTAATTTATATTGGGGCAACAATGTGCATAAAACACAAAAGCTCCGTTGCTTACGTCCAAACTACACAATCTAACACATTGTCAGCTTGCATCAACAGGCCGAATTGTTATACAAGCTCGCATTGTTCCACATTTGAACAACGAGTCCCGCGTCACGAGTGTTTCGACGAATAGTCCATTGTCGCAATGTTTGTTGATGCGTTCGCGATCCACGCAAAACCGCTTAAAATCTCGCGAACGCTCTGTCAAAACATTTACCGCGGGAAAGAAACGTGTTTTCGAATGTAGCTTACTCTATACAGAAGACTGTTAAATTCCTTTGCCAGTCAGATAAATTCCTTTGCCATTTATTTTTTATAACGATGGGCTCGTACTCGACTTGCATTCAAAGATGAAATATAAAGCATTCAAATTAATGTATTGGAATTGAGCGTTCATTGTTTTAGCCAATGTAAAGTAAAATATGTGATGATTTTGGAATTATTTTTGTGGTTTCTTTAACAAATGTCCATAATTACGACAGCATACATCCGTTTACAAAATTGATTATCTATACTAATTAAGCATTGTATGTTATGAGCTCCTATCTCATTTTATGATATACCTTAAACCCTCACTAAACGAAGTGACTGTCCAAATTTTATGCGGGTGTCCACTTTCCTATTAAGAGGGGTCGAAGATGAAACAAATTAGCTCCGACCCCGGTTGATCCCGCGCTACAATTGACATCCAACGCCTAGTATTTGTTGTTGAGATTCCGCCGCGGGCTCTAATTAATCTGACACGACTTTAATTGCCCTTCGGCACTGGAACATTTAATCCCTTATATTGTTTACTGTTAAACAATCTTAAAATATATAATATAAAAGAGGAAGAGAAAGCCTTTCCTTTTTTTTTCGTAAACAGGAATGAACTAAACGCGAAAAACGCATCAATATCCAGTGAGTAAGTTTATATTTTTATGCAAATTCGCGTCTTATTCAAGCTACTATATCTTATATGTTGTTGAATATGAACACCCGGATGGATGTAACATGAAAGGAAAACAAAATTAAACTTTATTGAGACAGAAACAAATGGATCGAATTCAACATGATCGGTGTCGTTTAAAAGGATGGTCGACAAATTGGGCGCGATAATCGAATTAGTTGACCCGGCAGCGGGCAATCTCTACAGCTCACTATATTATTAACCTTAAGGTTACAGAGAATAGATACAGACAAATTACATACATTAACTGGCTTTCTACATTTACGTTAGTGTGAATGCTCTAAACATTTAGTCCTTAGGTAATTTATCATCATCATCACTGCTCATTACAGGTTCATTATTGAACATAAGCCTTCCCTATGGATTGATACAAAGTAGCCAGTAGTAGTCTAGTAGTAATCCACCTGCATCCATCACTCCCTGCATGCTTCATCAGATCATCAGATTATTACTCCATTTCTTGGACAGTTGGCATACAATGCCCTTGCCACCACGAGACACTTCGACCCTTTCAGTTGCTTGAAATTATTTGAAAGACCCATTGCCATTTTACTGATCCGTTGAGTATCAGTTGAGTTAAATATATCAGTTGATCTTGGTCTGCTGCGAAAATTGCAATTTTAATAAACGTTATGAAAAACATTCGAAATAACTTCAATTGCTATTTTGTGTTAAGTTGAACAAACATTTAGTCACTTATTTACTTATTCATTTATTTATTCACTTTATTGGAAACACAACATAAACAAAAGATATAAAAAAATAAAATATAAAAAATACAAACTAAAATTAAATTAAAAAAAATTAAAATATTATTGTATATTATGAAGAAGATCGTAAACGGTATCGTCTGCACAACAAGCAGGGTAATGTGTCTTTATTTAAATATAAAGAAAACAATAATATCAAAACTAAAATGTACAATACAAAATATTCTTAAATATCTAATTCATAACTGCTTAAAATGTTTGTCTTTAATTGAGTTGGAAAGGCCCAACGGGAGACAGAGAACATATCGAGGTCGTAAAACATTTTATTGTGGAGGTCACACATTCTGTGTACTGGTGCTCTTTTAACAATGTTGGTCCTGGTTTTTGGTATACGAAACCCTACCTCGGACAATAACTGTGAACATTTAATATCACTTACACAGATATTCCTAAAAGTATTTGTGTTGATTAAAGAACGTTGGTCTTTTAATGACAGCAGCACCTGGGTGACCGAGTCCTCCTCGGTATTTTTTTTTTTTTGGAAATCGTGTGTTTTGGAAATTATATTTACTTAGATACAAATTACATACTGATGAACTGAACTGGTTATTTGAATAAAAAATCATGAGTGCAATTAGTTTAATTTAAATTTTCGTATTTTTAAAAAAATAC
>DWHP01004389.1:0-12610 GCA_018247895.1 Parnassius honrathi
ACACGCCTACGTCTACTCGCACGCACGAGCACCGTGCCGAAGTCTGCCGAACTTAAACGACGTTAGACGATGTTAGGTTTTCGGGTCTTAGGTTTTTTTCGTTACGGAATTTCTTGATTCGGTCGCCGCGCTCAAAGCCCGCGATAAAAGCTATGCGATAGCTTAAAAAAACACTGCATAAATAGAATAGATAAATAATTATAATTGCATAAGTTGATAAAAATGGTAGGCAATAACTTTACCGCGGCAGTCCCCGAGTGCCAAACGTATTTTTTTTACTATTATATCGGAAAGCTCCATATTCTCAGAATATAAAACAATCAAAACGGTTTAGTAATACGACTTTTGTCAATGGATTTTGCAAATTGGAATGCATTGTTTGGTCTATAGTGCAGTGTGGCTGAGACTTCCTTGTCCTAAAAACCTCCCAGAAATGAGAGGAGACCTGTGCCCCGCAGTGGGACGTATATAGGCTGTAAATTTACTTTAATCCAAGAACAGAGAATAAAAATTCTTGAATCCCTATGTTTAATCAACAATGTTTGCTATATGAATTGCTATTAAACTTTGTCTATACATAGGTATATAAAATATGATAAGTCGAGAAAAAAGAAACAGGTTTTTAATTATAATGATTTTATTAAATTCATTATCACTTAACAAAAATATTTTACACATAAAACAATAACTTCACCTGGAATGTAGGCACTTTAATATTTACAAGTAGTTTTCACATAACAATATAAATTTTACAGAAATCAACAAAATACTAAAAAGTTTAAAACGCCATACCTTAATAAATACATCAATTTTATTTATTGAACGTATTTAAATGCTAATAAGGCGTAACAGCGGAGACAATAGACTAATCTGTTTTATAGTTCAATCAATAAGTCAGTAACATATGATTGCGTAATTTAAGAAAAACTTACTACCAATAAGTTAAAATGGGAGTAAGTATGATCAACCCCTCTCGCCGATCCGATACTATTTTTGCCTGATACCTAAGTCGCGTCAGGACCGCGCTCGCAGCCGGTCACATCCGTCGGTCGTCGGCTTCCGCCCGGGAGTAAGAAGTACAGCACGTCGCTTCGCAGTGAGTGTACGTGCCGTGGGGCAAACTCGGCTGGGTTTAGCCTCGAGCATGCCCCTGATCCCTCCCGGGACGATGAATACTCTACACTGTGTGTCACTTAACATGCTGAGAAGTGAGCTCCGGAGGCCCGGCGTGCTGCTAGGAGAGCGCGCGCCTGTTGGTGACATCGGCTCCGCGTCGAGATCCGTCTCCTGGAAGTCGCTGACCCTTCGGCAGATCACTTCCCAGAGGCGCGAGATACGCCAACTACTGCCTAGGAAATTGCCAGGCCATTACCTAGAGCTAGGGAGGAGCACCTGAGGCCCTGAGCACCTGAGCAATGTCAGCGACTCGCGTCGCGTTTTGCGATGTGGAACTTTCCTGACTACTTATTGCTAAAACGAATGTATAGTACACATTTATAATAAATATATACTGATATGTACATACACATCAATCTTTGCACTTAGCGTACGGGTAGCGTGGCTGATAAAACCTGTCTGCCTAAGCATAGAATACTATAATACATACATAATAGAACGAGGGAGTGGGCGCAGCCCGCGTAGCTACTAAAAAGTCACTAACACGTCAAATCACACGTATAAATGTCAACACGAGATGTGTTTTAACGTTACAATCATTTCCAAATTTCGCATGCAGAAAGACAGAAAATGCCAAATTGCACCCTATTTACAAAAAAATATGTATTAAAATTTAATGATGATCTTGAACATGAACCAAATGCCTAAAATGTGTAAATTTACTCAGTCTGTCAACACAACGAACCGGGTTTGACGACGCCAATCCTCGTATAAAATAAAGTTGACAGCCAATCTATTGTGTATTATAGTATTCTATGTGCCTAAGCCTGCGTAAAACTGAACACCGAATCTCATCGACAAAGTCAAAAAAGAAGAACAGTCGGCAACTGACGATAAGCGGCGACTTTGCGTGTGGCCTTAAAGATGTCAATTTGCTTTTAACTTTACTTTTTCGTAAAACAATACTTATTCGTACTACAATAACATAACAAAACTTCTTCAATGTTTTAAGTAGTTACAGAAAAATCAATCTTCCTGAAACCATAACAAGGTAACTTTAATTACAAATTAAAAACATAATTACTACATCAAAAATAACTTATAAATAATTTAATATAATATAGTCAAAAACTTTAGTAGAGTTCTATATTGTTATTTTTAGTTGTTTATTGTAGAGGTCATATATTGTTCTTTTTTATAAAAGAAACATGAGGACAAGAGGTACTTACTAAAATTAATACGGAGACAGCACCAAATTTAAATACCCTTTTTTATTTAAATGTAGGCTTATTCAGTGAATCTAATACAACACTAAAATTGTGACATCATTGTGTGAACTATTAATTTATTTTATGTACATACTAGACGTGAGCTTATTACACTTTACTTTTAAATCCGCCGAGGGAACATATAAATATGACGCTATTTACAACTGTGTTTGCAACTATTTCTCACTCTTGGGACGAAATCACAACAGATAGATTTAAATTACTATATACATTACCTAAAATAAGTACATTCTTAACTTATTTAATTAATAGTAACATCTTACACTTTTCCTATTCCTTATACCACAATTAAGTATTAAATAACATCTTTACCCTATAAAAGCATGTATATACTTTTCCTTCATACCCAGGTTTTTCAACAAATCGATGCCGGCATGGGTGAACTCCGTAGGACCGCACAGGCAAGCAAAATGTGAACGCTCATCACCAGAACTAAAAGCTGCTTCACCAAGTATTTCCGATAAAGTTTCTTTACTTATTCGTCCCTTGTGTCCGATCCATGTTGAATTTGCGTTTGATAGAATGTGCACGACGTTAAGTCTGTTAAAATAACGGACGCTTGAGGTTAACTAAACATTAAAACTATATTAATAACTAGAAACCGTAAATTAAATATTTTATTTTGACAAGTTATTGGTTTTTCCTCCATAGAATTAATTTATTCTGCCACCCTTGAGTAAGAAGGGATAAACTATTTTTAGATCTTGTGTTTGATCCCACTTTGTAACCATATCATCCTTGTCTTGGCGCTGGATTATACAATAAAATATCATGTAAAATAATGAAAAACGAAAGCATTTATCACACATAATATTAAAGGACTCACCTATCATCTTGATTCATCATCTGCTCCAAATTTGCTCGAAACAAAATATCGTCTTCAGTTTTGTTAAAGAAAAGCAAAGTGACACGTTCACTGGGAAAAAAAGATTCATTAGGTACGATCTAACAGGCGTGGTACAATATTAATAATAGTAATTTATAAATTATATAAATAATTATAAATATATCAACACTAGATTGCACCTAGTACCGCCTTCATACAATGATTCGGATGGGGAAATCGAATCTTTCAGATAACATTCAAAATGCTGCCATCGCTGGTCCACAGGCCTTACACTTAGTCTGTTTTCATTAAAAATAGTTTTTTATTTAAGTACAATTTTAGAAATTTATAATTACCATCGAGGATTAGATCTTGAAAGCATAAATTTCAATAAGGCCAACATTGGTGTAATTCCAGTACCAGCTGCTATCAAAAACATAGTTGTTACTGTTTTTAACTGCAACAGATTATATAAATTTATTAAAAAAGTATAAAGATGAACATATATGTAAATCTTTATAAATGTATAAAATACTATGTGAACTTCGACTACTAAAACATAAAATAACAAATTTATTAACAATTAAATGATACCATAACACCAAAAAGAGTAAAGTAGTAATTTGCTTATTCTAAAAAACCATGACAACATTCAAACCTTATGAAGTTCAAAATTGCCGTAGGGCCCTGACACGGTGATGTGATCCCCAATTTTCAAAGATGTGAGCGTTGGTGACAAAGCTCCAGATTCGTATCTTTTTATAACAAGTCTAATTGGTGCTGATACATCACTAGAAGAGCCCCAATTATCACCAACAGGAGTATAAGATCGTATGCATTCGGAACCTGTACAAAAGTGTACAATACTAATTAATGGTGTTTAGACAGAGGTTTGCTTCAGTTAATTATTGAAACTACCATTTTGTTATTATACTGTCAATAAATATTTAGATAGATTTTAGTTTTTAAATGATGTAATAACATTATTACAGAAACCATAATGGTTAATTAAATACAAAAAGCATTTTTAAATAGTAATACCGAAAAAAAAACTGTTAGAAAACGATCATGTTATAATATTTGAAACTAATGTTATATTAGTTGAAATAAGTTAAACACGAAAAATTATATATAATACCTGAAAGCGTTTTATGTACTCGTACATGATGTCCTATTGGAACAGCGACAGGGCCAGAACGTGGTGCTAACGCTAATAACATTGTATCTTGCGTCACTGGACCGATACTCTCAACACGACATTCTATTGTGCGAGGAGCTGACATTTTAATAGCTGTACTTACATTTGTATCGCCACAATTTTTCCAAATTTTCAATTCTGCTTTTTGAGCTATAACCTTAAGAAAACATTTTCTTATCACACATCAGTGAAAACCTTCTTTTTAGAATTTCAAAAATACAATAAGACATAACAACTTACTTCTATCTTCCCGCTTTCAGCAAAGACCCGTAATTGTAACGGTTCTTGTAACGCATCCTCAGGCACTAATTTTATAGTTCTTAACCAACCGTTAGTTACTACTTCAATGAGAAGATTTCCTTCAGTTATCCTTGCACAGCCGCCTGGATTAGCCAGATATCCAGTGTATACTGAAATCGTTAGTTTTGTAGATGTTTGTATCCAATCAAAGCGAAAAGATGGTGGTGTATTATCATTGTTTTTATCGGTTCTCAGAGGACTTGAACCCGCTTTTCGACTTATTGACACTGGTAATTCACTTGAGTGTATAAGACTTTGCATAACTTTACTTGGTGGACTCCCTTTTGCATTTTCTTCATTTTTATTTGACATTTTCTTTCTAACAGGAGTTATACAATTTGCTATGTTTTCCATTGATTTCCTTACAAGCTCGTGAGCTTTAGACGGCTCTCGTAGACGTTCAGATTTATTAGACGAATTAAATGTACTAAAAAGTTCTTCTCCATCAGGTCTATCAAAACGAAGAGGACCTACGAGACATTTGGCCAGGAGGGAGTCATAATTTACCCACGGATGTACTTTATCGAATAGCTCTGTTGCGTCTATACCAGCTCCTCGCATAAGTTCTTCTGGGCCTAAAAGTTATTAACAGACATTTTTAAATTGTAAAGTAATTTACAAAATAAAAAACTATAGCGATTTTGAAAACACATGATTTTTTGTGTACTACGCTTACCTCCAGGATGATATGGTAAATAATGCGTAATGTTATAAACTCGACCACGAATAGCTAACCAGGCGTCATCTGAAAGAAACGCACTTTTAGGAATATTTCTTTATTCTTTTTCTTAAAGTAACATACTGGTATTTTTATTACTTTTTTTATTGTGTGTTGCAAGTTCAGATGGGTGTACCGGTCTAATTCGTCCGCCAACTCCTGTTAAGTCTTTGCCGGAGTTGCCCAGTCGAATCCAATCCATTAGACTATGACCAGGTTGAAGAGCGCATTTGTTTCGTGGATTACCTAAAAAAAAAACATGTGGATTTTTTAGAAACATAAACAGAAACCTTTTTTATTAAAGTCACTTTTTATTTTACCACTGGTTCGGAAGAAACTTAAGAAAAAACAAGTAAGAAACCCAGCGGTACTTTACAAAAAAATTGCGGCTTTCAATCATGTACGTTACTATTAACAACACATAACGAATTAGAAATAGCTGGGTATCGATCATCCTTCCCAGTTGTCATTATCATCCATGAATTCCATAACATTATAATAATCCTCTTTATACAAGCTTAGTTTAAAAAAGTTTCAGAACTTTGTGCAAGTCAAATTTTGTATATTTTCTGGGATTTTGTTGTAAAATCGTATACATCACCCCAAAAATGAATCACTGACTCGGTGGAGTCGAGTAACTGGCACTACATATTAGCTTGTGTCTGTTCCTAGTATTTACGGAATGAATATCACTTACTTTTGTAAAACTATTTTTATTTTTGAGTACGTACATTACATTTTCATACAAATACTATATTGAGAGGCCAAAGTTCAATCTACTTGCTTTTTGTGAACATAAGGTAACGAAACTAATTTTCTACAGTGATCATAGTTCAATTTTTAAATTATACATTTATGGAACGGCTTAACATTTGTAGAAATGTTATCTATACATGTTGCACCAAAATCGGCAATACGCGTTGGCTCTAAAAACAAATAAATAAACATAGGATTTAAACAATGATCTAAATTTAATATCGATGGAAGAAGATTCTAGAAGATTGATATTAAAGTCTCCACATATTACAACACATTTATTCTGTTTATTAAACTTAACAAAAACTTCCTCCATATTTTTTTCAAAAGTATCGTATATAGAACATGGAGGTCTGTAGACGCTCTCAACAATGAGGTGCTCAAACTCAACACATGTCATTTCTACAGTTCACTCAACAGAGAGGCTCACAATATCTTTACGTTCTTTACATGATAATAGTTTAAGAGCTAAAATTAAGGAGTCACCTCTTAAAATCATTTTTCTACTGGAAGAACTGACCACCTGGTGATTACTGAAGTTAAACATTAAGTTAAAAAAAGAATTAAAAATAAGTTAACTAAACGCGACAAAACCCGTAAAAATAATTTTATTCAAAGAGGAATTATGTCGCCTATTTTTTAACCGCACTGACACGCCGGCACCATGCATTCACAAATAAGCCTCTAGTGACCGACTGATGGCGGCATTAAATGTAACCAAATCAGCTGAATCCAAAATTCATAGACTATTGATATTGGGAGGCTGCTTTGCGTCCCTTAACCCGCTTGATCACCGTGGCAAAGTAAGCTAAGTAAAAATCATCATTTATACTTCTTGATATTCTCATAACTCTCATTTAATACAAATACTGAGATTTGACTAATAATAATATTTAATGATTTGAACACCTCAGTCGTGGAACACCATAGTCCCGTGACTATGGATGTTGCTAAGTGACAAACTGCAACTCACAGGCGTTTGCAACCAACGTCAAACAAGCAAGAAGGCTGTTGATGGCAAAATGCGTTGTCACCTCAGGGGACTATGTCTTACAGCCTGTAATTTATACTCGCTGTTTAGACCGAAATACAGCAGTGCACGCACTGCTATTGGCAGAGAAAGTTGATAATAGAGTGATACAAACCCAGACGGATTCCTTAGCAGAAAAGTAGTCCCATCATCTAGAACAGCACTCGAAACGTCGATAAAATAAAAAACTAAGTTAATCAAACGCGATAATTTGTTTTAAAACTACTCTTATTCAATGATAATATTTCCTTTTATATTCAGAAGCTAATTAAATAACATGACCTTACTCGAACTGACCAGGACGTTACTCGTATATTATAGAACCACAAGATGACACTCGCTCATCCCACCAATCCATTACCGCTGTAAATGCCGGTGAAAAGTTTGAAGGTGGATTCGAATCAAATGTTAGAGACATAGTCACAAAGATAATGGCATGTATTAAAACCCAAAATATGTTAAAGCTGCTTTTGAAACTTGAAATCGCAACGCCTTAGCCAAATACTCCCATCAACACGCGGTTGATAAAATAGGGGTTCCGCTTATATCATGTTAAGCTATTAATACAACATTTGAAAAAATGGTCTCGCATTTTAAACAGAGAAACAATCCAAACAGAACGTTCAACATACTTTATAGCATTAAACAGTTTGCACTTGGATATACGAGAATAGCGAAGACTAAGAATAATTTCGTTAAATTTTCGTATATGTAAACTTTTAAAACTCTTAAACTACAAATGTTTCCACGATTCGTATTAAATTCCTCAATTAAGTTTAGCTCGATTAATACATTCAAGGACAATTTTTCAAACATCAGATAAAAGTCATTCATGGGATAAAATATTGTTTAAAAAATGTAAATAAAATAAACAAATTACAGCTGTAGGAATGAAAAATTCCATTGTTTTTTTCATCGAGTCTGGTTAAAATTTATTTGACGGATAACTTTTATCTGATGATTAAAAATATTAGTTAGTCTTTATTTGACTGTCGGACTGCGTAAAGTGCAGAGCATTAGGTTGGCAAATTTTTTTCGGGCACGTAAGAAACTAATGTGATATTCTCATAAAAAGAAAGCTGAGAGGAAAAATAATTTTTTCAGACGGTAAAAAATAATTTTTTTACAGACAGTGAGAGTTCGTTCGTTCGTTTCATAACTTATCCCTTTCTATCATATAAATTGTTTATACTATGTATTCAAAAACAAAATAATCTCAGAAAACAGGTTATATATATAAGTAAATCATGTCTCCAAGATTGCTGATCGACAAGGGCAGGGCTTACAACAGGCCAAAATATTAGTGCCCAAGAAATATGAGATAACATGTTTTTGGAAGGATGAGGCGTGTCTAGAGGAAGTGTTGATACTGAAAAACGTGCAACATATTGGATCTAAATATTTCTTAGCAAATTTGAGTTTTGGTATATTCCGAGATATAATTCCGTAACATCGCTGACTTTAAACTGATAAGATAGGTCTATTTAACTTTGTGTTAATCCATACACACTTATGGCATTACTTCCTGGGGTGGTGCTTCTAAAACAATATAGTATATATACTAGAACGTGCTCGGAGAGCTGTTTTAAAGGTAGCCACTTTCTGTCCATTCATGTTTGCTACACATCTACTTTACTTGGCACGTAGTGTGCTGACTATCCGTCAGTTGTTTATCCTCAACATCATAGTAAAACAACAGAATAGACTTACATTGCCATCCCTATATATCTTTTTAATTTTTATTATTTGTGAAGAAAAATATATATACAAACACGAAACGAGTAATATCTATAAGAGGAATCCATAGAAATTAAATGTACTACCACCAGCTGCAGCCTGTTTCAGTAAGCACAGCTGTAGCATGTGCAATGTTTAATTTAATTCCGAACTGTATCTAATGTAATGTAATGTCTTTCACTGTTTTCAAGAAAATAATATTCAAAATTTTTGCCATGACGTGCACCTTAAATTAATAACTAATTGTTTTTATGAATAATCATTGAATAATAAAATTTATATTTATTATATTAATTGTTTCTCCAGAAGTGATATATGTTTGACCTTGTGGGTAGTTATGATTATTGACGTAGTTCCGTATATATTACGAACTGACTAGCATTGCCTAACTTATCTATGATTATTGATATTTTATTTCATATGCTGACATTCTGTATTATTATGACTTTACTAATTTTATTGTAATTTATATTTATTTAATTGATTTTTATTGTATTATTCGATTGCATGACGATGACAAAATAATTGGATATTGATAGATCGATTAAACATGAATGCCTAATAAATCTACATAATATGTAAGAACTTTATCTGCACCACAATGTTTAAGCAAATAAAGATTTATGATAATTATGTTAAATACACATTACATCATATAAAACCAAGTTTATTCCCTACTTTTTTACTTTTCTACTTTATTAACTGAAACAACATATCGATTAGGAACTAAAATGTAATTACAAGTAAGCATAGCGTGTCAAGGACGAAACTATAGTAATATAAACATACATTGAATGGTTTTCAGACTAGTAGATCTAGCTATTCGTAAGCTTTCTAAATATACATAGAATGACTAGGTATGAATCATCCGAATTAATCAAAAATGAACTAAGAATAAGAGATTAGAACAGGTAATGTTTAAGTACATTACCATAAAACTTATGCTGGATTTTCTTCTTCTGAAAACAGTCTACAGTAGGACTTTATTAATACAGTAGAATTTATTATGTCAGGTACATTAGCGATTACTTGCACCATCTATCGGAAGCCATGTGATCTTTTTGTCATATCCTATAGTCCCATACGACACTGTGAGGTCGAAATGAGATAATTGGATTATTATGTGGATTAGGAAAAGCTAGTAAAGTTTGTAAAGAATAATGTAATTACCTCGTTTCTTTACCAATAATTAATATTTTTTGGTTCCTTGAGGTGTAAGTATAGTGTCAGTGAAAAACCGCAGCTAGCGATCATGGCACTTCTTCAGAAAGTAATGGTCAATATGAAACAATTTCTATTTTTATATTTGTAATAATTACCTGTCTGTTGTTTAAAAACATAGAGTGATTTCAATTTCAGTACTCTTGTACGTTATTACAAATTTGAGTTGTTTAAGCCATGTAACAATACCTACTAATGCAATTAATTATTCGTAACCCAAAATCGCAGCGCATTCTTTTTAAAATTGTGTTGGGTTGATTCCAAATTAATTTGAAATAAAAGTTTGTATATTACGTATTTAATTCGTTAAACGACACTTAGTTTGCTTGCTCTCACAGAATACCGGCGTAAAATAGCAGCTTGATAAGGTTTCGTGTGGTGAGTGTAGAGAACCAGAGATCCTTTTTACTTGATACGAGGCATTTCATTTTAGTCTTCAGGGGTATATAATATTATTAACAGGGGTATATAATAATATTAATAACGTATCTGCTTTTTGGTTCGTAATTGAAAGTAGATGTAGATGTCTATGAGCCACAGCATCTACTTACCATCAGGTAGACTGCGTGCCCGTTTGTCTGTTTATTCTGTAAAACATGTTTCAAAAGTACAGATTTACAAAATATATTTATTTTTTGTAGATTAATACACTGTCACGTATGGCAAACGATTATTGACAAACTCACTAGCTCGCAGGATGTTGAAAATTCCGTCATGCTCCGTACTACCCCGTTCTGTTTGTACTGTTCTTCATTTATTTTCGGAACTTTTTTACATGCATACATTGAGAGTTAGAAGAGGTGCAACCACACCGGTTGCGCGGAAAACGGATACTTATACTCGCATTTTTTGTTTAGTTAGCTAGTAATTAGCCGGTACATTCTCCCATCCCATCCGCTTCTCTTCCGCACGCACTGAGGGGGGTGGGGGCTTAGATATGTGGCGTCATTTTCGCTTCCAAAGAAAAGGCGCGCTCTGCTTAGATGGAAGTGGAGACGGCCGAGGAGATTAGAGGCCTAAGACCAAAGGCCGGCAGAAGACCCACCCCGGTAAGTGCTCTCCTATATATAATTAACTAGCTGTTTCTTCTGTTTGTCTGTTTTTCTGGCAACTCATGTTTGGTTCCTGCATTAAAGTACCGGCTAGATAGAGTAAGTTGAATCATACATAGCAAGTGCATTGTCCAAACCCGGCCACGTGCCACCTTCGCCATTTTGTTTTGGTTATAACGAACTACGCACATACAATCCACTGTTTGGTTTAATCCATAACACCTACCGTTAATCTCGCATAAATATCTCGGGGTCATTATTCCCGGAATGGAACCCGAGACCCTATGGCCCAACCACAGTGGAAAACGCCTTTAGAGTATTTATCGCTTTCCGCCCCAGGGTTGCTATAGAAGAAGAACTAGCGAATTTAAAATAGTAAAAGTGTAACGACAAAAAAGGACGATACTGCAATTAATTAAATTATTAATCTAAATATTAAAAAAATTAAAAATATTTATTAGTCCGGAAAATACGCTACGTAGGCATTCTATATGGGAAAAAATGGAAACTATATTATAGTGGTATAATACCAGAATTATCTGAGTGTTGGCTGCATAGGGAACACCATCACACTTTTGAAGTACATTAGCATAATGGTAGGGTGCGCGCACTGCAAATTAACAAGTTCGAATCTCCAATCGACTAATGCGGTGAATGATTATTAACACAAGCATTTTAAAGCTTACTTAATGTGGTTAACGGTACCCCCGTTAGTTATTTTAATAGCCATACTAGTATTCTTGAAAAAAAAATCCTCTCTACAACGGGACGGTCCCATGTCCAACAGAGGACGTTTAAGGGCTATGCTGATGATGATAATGACGTACTTTTGATTGATGATTGAGGATTATTTATTTATTTTTTCAATTAAAATAAATTTAGACCATCTTTTTATAAACAACACGGATATTTTGAAATTAAATCGAATGTATATATGAGCAATTATTATAAGAATGCTTCATAGGTACAAGCCCCTAGAGAATATTGAATAATAACGTTATTTGCGAAATAAGCTCCGCTGTTATAAACCATAGACTTAGGATATTACACTTCATAAGTTTATGTTATAAACAGTCGTGAAGGCACTTATATAATTATATACTATACTTTACATGATTCATTTACGTCGAATTCTATATTGTAACATATATTTCTTTATATGAGCATATTTTTTTTGTTATATCTACCTAATCGCGTAGTACACACAACTTAGTTATTAGTTTATCCCATGAGGTAATATGGCTTCTTATCTTCTTTATCTTCTTAAGGGGAAATAGGAAAAATAATACCTCAAATGGCTTAGCAAGATCCTTCGTTATGCCGAAAATATTGCAGCATTAATTTTGAAATAAATATATGGTAAAGTT
>DWHP01004390.1:0-12609 GCA_018247895.1 Parnassius honrathi
CATAGGTGTGACATGGACGTTAAACATGATCTTTGTTTTGTCCATGTTCATCTTAAGACCTATCCGTTGGGAGGCACACTAAACTAAAAAACTAAAAATATATAACTTATAATTGAAGTATTAAAAAAGGATTTATATTATCATTTTAACGCTTCATTCGCACCATCAAATAATTTTCACTCCCAAAATCTTGCGCGTTACGCTATAAAATTCAAGAGAGTTGCGTACATAATTTAGTCTCCTTATAATAAGAACAGTTGAGGTCAGTGCAATATGTTACGGGTCAAGGTAAACTGGACAACTACTAAAGTACTATCACAATAAAGGCGATAGTGAACTGTTTTATTTGAAGGGGCTATCTTGTAACGGGCATTCTACAATTCGCTAACCGATTCTCGTTCTACTCGATAATCTTTTTTTCCCAACAGTGGGCATATTGCTCGAAGTAGAATATACCCACTAGACCATTGGTACTTAAGTTTACTGATCATTAGGTTATATCAATTACTCTGGTTCTAACTGCAGCTATCGTCATTACGAATAATATCACGCAGATGAACTTCATACATAGACCTCTCCAATGCACGCTAAGCAATCTTGAGCTTCCTCATACACTCAGTGTATCTCATATATGTCGTCAAGTACTACACGGATTGGCTGTAAGTACGTTATTATTTTCAAGTCTTGAGGAATTAATGACGGTAAGACAGATCGTAAACTGATAAATCGCTTACCAATAATGGCAACTATGCCAGAAAATCCCCTTATGTCGCAATCTATGGAAGGGGCCTATGTTTAGCAGTAGAATTTTAAACGCTGTAATAGCTGTAGTAAATAAATGTGGAATTTTTTATCAAAATTTAAATTTTGTTCGCAAATCTCTCACATTAGAATTATATATAAAATAAGAATAATCAGCAAATTAAATAGCAATAAAAATAGATTTGTTCAACATGTAGTTTTTTGAGTTAATATAAGAAATCATTATTAATACCTTCATAAAACTAAAGTACTAAAATGAAAGTCGGGTAAGATAATTAAAAATCTCGGCAATTTGTTAATAATAATTCTCGGCAATAGTTTGTGTGATGAGATATAACTTCGTATACGTAAATCCAATTCATATGTAAATTAGGCACGTTTGGTGCAAAACGGTCGTAAGTATTAAGCGGATTACCGAACTGAATTAGATTTTAGAACTCTGTGTTACCGAACGTTACAATGGCGATCGTTTAGTTTCGACGGTTCATGTGTTTTCGATAACTACAATCCAAATAAATTCACAAGCAAAAATACAGAGAATGAGGTAATAGATTTTTTAAATAGTTTTATAGTGCTAAAAGGATTTACAGTCCAACTGGTGGTGAGTGGCTACTGTAGTTCACAGACACATGCAATCTCAAACGAAGGTCGAATCGAAGTCGCTGTCACCGTTGAGGACCAAGATGGAATGCTTATCAGCTTGTAACTGTACCGGCTCTATATACCGTTCAGACCAAAACACGGCAGTGTATCCACGATATAGTATTATTTGCTAACGACACTTTATTAATTTTCAAATTAAGACGACAGTTACTAAATTACGACGAAGTATATAATGCTATAGTTAAGTTAGTCAATTGGTTTAATATTAATATTTTTTACGTAAATTGTAATAAAACTAAATGTATGAAATTCATATATGTGAATGTCAAACATGTTAGTACTATGTCATTTGAGGAGATGAGTCTTTTTGATATCACCATTTTTCATAAAGCTTCACTGGAGCTTCTAAAAAACTTCTGGAAAACTAGCATGGAGACTTAGTTCTACTGCATATTCTGTAAATAAGATAAGAACTCTTCTTATCTTTTTTATAGCATATGCTTCTTACCAGTGTTAAAACAGCATGACTAGTTTGCTTTATCTATTTCCTTGGTATAATGTCGTATTTTAGTCACATATCTCCATAGCAAAAGCCATGGGGACATGCGAATGACACTGAAATTGTATTTGTTTTACAGAAGAAGGACATTAGACAAATCTATGGTTTAACCTCTCAACTCCCTAGCAGTCTCATGAGACCGCGGCCATATTCCATTAAATCCCTAGCGATCTCATGAGGTCGCACCCACCGACAGCCCTTTAACCCATAAAAAATTATATATAGAGACTACTTTTCTATGAAGAAGCTTGGCATTATATAATCAATGTGAAATACTCTATCCTCGAGTGCAATAAAAAAACTGTTATCCTATGAATATTTATTTATAATATACGTTCATTACGTACGCCATTTTCGCGTGAATATTATTGTGTTGATTTTTGGATTTTTCTAGTGTTTCAGTATAGTATTTTATTATAAAATTGTAATGAAAGTTTTTGTGTGAATATTATTTACGTAAAAATATTATTTATATTTTACGTAAGTAATTTCGAGTAATATATATTGAATAATTGTGATTTTCACGCTGCCGACATTCGCTTGGTATGTTTTTTTTGTTATCAAAACAAAATAAAGTATTTTTATAATGAAGTAAAAACTGACTTTTTTTAGACCACAGGATAGAAAATTTTGTATATATTTCGTAATGCTAAAGTTTTTCAAAGAAAAGTAGTCTCTAAATATAAGTTTTAATAGTTTTAAGTACTGTGGGTGGGTGCAGTCACATGCGACCACTCGGAATTTGCCGACTGCATGAGATTTTTATGGCGCTTGAGGGGTTAAAACCTAAAGAGCCCCTCAGACACAAATTTAAACAAATTGATATATTAACTTTGGCCTCTCAGTACATTTATGAAAATGTGATGTACCTACACAAAATTAAATGTAGTTTTACAAAAATATGTGATAATGTGATAGGCATTTTGTAAATACTAGGAACAGACAGAAGCTAGTAGTACCAGTTACTCGACTCCACCGAGTCAGTAGTTCATTTTTGGGCGATGTATACGCTTTTACAACAAAATCCCAGACAACAAAATTTGACCCGCTCAAAGTTCAAAAACTTTATTAAACTAAGTTTGTATAAAAAGGGCTAATAAAATACTAATGAATTTATGGATTATAATAACCACTCGAAAGGGTGATTGCTATCAAGTTATTTCTAATTTTTGTGTTGTTAATTGTAACGTACATGATTGTAAGCTGTTATTTAAAAAAATAGTCCCGCTGGCGTTCTTGCTGATACTTCCCAGCACAGAAGTTTTATCCGAACCAGTAGAAAATTAAAAACTTTTATTAAGTATTATTTATAATCTATATGGAATCATTAAGTCAGTATTTTGTTCACCCGAACTACAGTTAAACGTATATTATTTGAAATATTTCGAAAATGTTTACGAATATATTTATTCAAATAACCAAACAAAAACACATGAATATTAAAAAATAGGCGAGAACAACAACTCTTCAAGCAGTCATAAATAAACTATATATTTTATATAAATTTGATCAAAATTTGATTCAGCGAAGAAAAATATTCATACCGTGTGTGATCTTTTAATATTTTTTATTTATAAATCATTTCAAAATGTAAAAGTATAAGTAAAACTAGCATCTATAAACCACAACGGTTTGTAAATAGTGCTATCTACACCAATATTTGCATATGTTTGATAAAAAAAAATAGAATCTGGTCTAGTTCAATCCTCAGAAGACACAAGTTTTCGCGTTTACCGCTTAAAAAATCCTTTCGTCATATCTCTTCAATTTCAAGGCACTCCCCTTGTTGCGTCAGTCAGTATCGGAATGCATTACAGTTTCGTGGTCACTTGGAAGAGAAGGCCAAATTGGCCTCTAAAAAGCTTAGTGTGCTCAGCAGAGCAGGACAGTATTTCATGCCGGCACATCGCTTGCAACTTTACAAGGCGCAGGTTCAGCTACACATGGAATAGTTTTCCCATTTCTGGGCTGGGGCACCCCAGTGCCAGCTCCTTCCAGTTGACCGCATCCAGTGCAGAGCTGTTTGAATCGTTGGCGACCGAGCTCTTTCCGATCGGCTTGACTCACTGGCACTGGGAATAGATGACGCATCTCTTTGCGTATTTTATCACATTAACCACGGAGAGTACTCCGAGGAATTGTTCAGATTAATTCCAGCCGCACGGTTTCATCATCGCTCATCGTGACAAAACTCGCGATTTCATCTATACCATCTGCATGACTGGCGGCCAACCACTGTGCGATATAAAAGAAGTTTTCTTCCTCGCGCAACTTCCTTGTGGAATTGACTACCACCAGAGGCTTTTCCGGACCCATACGAATTAGGTCCCTTCAAGAAAAGAGCTTACTCCTTTTTAAAAGGCCTGCAACGCATCTGCAATTCCTCTGGTGTTGCAATTGTTCATGGGTAGCGGTAATCACTTACCATCAGGAGAGCCGTATGATATAAAATCTAATATCTCCTATAAATAAAGAATATACGTAATATTACATCGTGTTGCAAATATTTATAAATTGATAACTTAGGTAATTAAATAATTAGATGCTTGGTAATTTCACTTATAATTGTCAAGATCACTGTTAAGTACTAAGTAAGTTTTTTATTTTGTTTACTATTTTCTCGTATAAAGATAGTACGTAAATTAGAAGGTAAGTTGTTTATAAAACGAGGAACTTAATAAGATTTTAGAAAGATGAAGAAAAAAGAAAACTATTCATTTGACATCAAAATATCATAGCACTTCAACAAAAATATATGATGACAAATTTGATCCCATTTCCGCAATTTGCTGATATTAACACATCTTCAGTTCAACAGTCTGACTTACATTCAATTCATTCCATCTATTAAATGGTAGAACTATTTCTTTGCCTAGAAGTACATTTGGACAAGTGCCACACTCTAATCTATAATCTTACTAGTATAGGTATATCTATATTGTTTACTAATTTAATAAATTTTGCCACACTGGCTGTGAGGCATTCCATCTTGGTCCTCAGATATTTCAAAGCTAAAATTTCAAACGTGCTACGAATAGCATGTTTGAAATTTTTAACAGGTGGCTATGGGCTGCACACCACATGTGGTTATACTGTACTGCTAGACATAAAAGTCCCACCACTAGTAAAATAATAGCAAATATTTGCGTGAATTTAGAAATTGTTGGTTGTTACATTTAGTTGTACTGTCATAGTCACAGTATCTCTTAATATCTGATGAAGAGATACTGTGACTATGACAGACACAGTCACTGTATCACTTCATCGGATACAGTCCAGTTTGACCAATGAACTTACAGTTTACTTGATAGTTGTTGGCTACTATAGTATCTACTCTTGCAGCCAACTTTATACATTAGAAATTGAAGTTTCGGTGATCGAAGGTTGACCATTGAGGTCTAAAAATTCATCTTACTACGAACTTTATCGATCTGATATTAAGTAGCTAATGCGGTTCAAAGCCACCTGCAACTCACTTTAAGTACGAAAACCTACTGATGCGTTTTCAACTAAGATGGAATGGAATGGCCTCACTGTGTGTTAATGTACTGGCCCTCTATACCCTTCAGATCGGAACATAACAGAGAAAGCAGTGCTATTTGGTGGCAGGAATATGTAAGCGGAATAATTAGACTCATGGTAATGATTGATGACCCCACCCAGATCACCTCCTAGGCAGAAAGGGAGTCCAACCACCTATTGATTGCCTCAATTTTGTAATTTTTATCGTGGCAGTATAATATACCCCGTGGTTTTTAATGTCAGGAATTCATACAGTTGTGTAGAGTCAAAAATAAGTACAGCTCGATTTCAGATAGACGTGTGAAGGAAGGAAGTTTGTTTTTCAACATTCAATACTCAATATGGGTTATATATGATATTTACTGTACATAAATCCATGACTTAAAAATATTATTTCACATTTTACAAAAAAAAAATTACAAAGTCGTAAAATTAATTCCTTGCCGAAAAATTATATTATGAATATCTTCCCACGCTCTTAAAATATATTTTTTGACTTCGTGATTTTGATTCGAAACGACGCCTAAAAGCATTTCAATGTTGACAACCTGAAGAAACTGAAACAAAAGACATCTAAAACAGTCTGATTGATCAATAACGACCCTTGGGGCGGTGAAGCAAAGAGCATTATACGTTATCATTTAATACAACATAATATATTAAATGAGTGTTTGATACATTCTTTTGTAGCTTTACATCATACATCATCATCATTATCATCGTCATTACAGTCTATCAAAAGTTCGCTACTGAACAAATGCATCTCCCAAAGATTGCCTTATAAGGTGGGGGGGGGGGGTGATATTTGTAGACAACCGCAGTTTTACGTATTATTATTGATTTAAGATGTATTGACAGACGGGCTGCAACCGCAATTTTATTTATTGAGTTGTTTATTAGAAAGGTGTTGCTCCCATCTCCTAGTTTGATTCCCCTGTCGCCTCTTACGACACCCAGGCGATATGGCGTATTCGATGTTTTTACACCGTCATCGAATAAAGGCAGTGTGTTAGTATTTAACATATGTATTCGTATAATCAAAATTAAAGTGTCTGTCTTTAATATCGATATAACTGCCTTTATCGAGCTGAGGGGGTTTTTGGATGCTCTTAAAACATTTTCAAATATATTATATGAAAATGCGCAGTCCAATCTTTGGAATCGCTGAATCTTGCTAATTCCAGCATCCTCCCTTATGTTCGCTTAAAACTTCATCTTTCTGCTGGAAAACATTTATTTTGGATGCAATTTAAAATTACCGAGAATAATGCACGTTATACGAGGTTGACACTGAAAGTTTTTGGAACTGGCCACTTCTAAACGATATAGCAAAAAAATAAGTTAAAATTTTGAAAATCGAATACTTTTCCAATATTATTGTGTATGTATTTCATTAATTTGTCATTTGTTTGCGATTTGACAGCAAATTTAAAATTGTCTGTGTCACGTCAGCATGAATTTATCGCGAGAAAATTTTCGTACAATGGTTTTTTATGACCATCGATGTCATTTAAGTCGACAAGAAAGTTATAATAGACTTCGATTGGCCTTTCACGATGAAGTCCCATCTCTTTCCACAGTTTACACCTGGTTTAATGAGTTTAAACGTGGTCACAATAAAATCATCAACGTCAGACGTGAAATTACTGGAATCACCCGCACTATGGCTCCAAACCTCGCGCATTGCGATTTTTATTTAGTTCCGAAAATAAGAGAAAAACTTCCAGGAAAAGGTTTTATAGACGCCGAGGAAGCAGTGGCTGCGTTTCAAAATACCGGTAGAGACCTACGCACCCCGTCCTTAGGGGGACCACTAAGAAAAGCACTTTGCTCACTGGCAATGTGCTGCATGGAACCACTACGAAAAGCAAGTGCTTTTCGTAGTGGTTCCATCGGATGCAGATGTGCATTGATGTAAATGGACACTATTTTGAAAAGATATTGTTACGAGCTTAAGGTACGTGATAATAAAAACTGCCGATTAAATTACCAAAATTGACACTTTAATTACTGAACACCAATTAAAACTTAAATCTCACTAACAATTAATCACACTTAATACTGTAGTTCACTTCATTTCGCTCCGAAAGCTTCGCTTATATCGCCAATTTAATACTGCCCCAGTCGCGGTCCTTAACGCCTTTAAATAGGCCTTTTCCACCGAAACATCTAGAATATTCCAGCAAATACCGGTCCCGACCGACTAGGTGCAGAAGGTTCAGGTGTGGAGCTTTCTAGAAAGCTTAGTTCTTCTACTCGATACTAGATGGCGCTAAGGGGAGAGTTCTAGAAAGATCTTGACACTCCTATTTCCGATACTTGATACCAGATGACGCTAGTGCCATCAACAGTGGCGCGCAACACTGTACCCTCCTAAGACGTGCTCATCCCGAGCATTATCAGCCCCACAATGGCCAGTCGATCCACATGGACAATCTTATGAGTACCTCTTGCACCTTTCTGAAACGGCTCCGCAACGTCAAGGGCTGTCCTCTCCCATGGTGCATCAACATTATACAATTTTAATGCACCTCTACTACGAGTCTGAGGTCCCTTCACAGCCGCACAACTTGTACATTTGCGACACCAATCCCCGACATCGTCACGACAATGGACCAAATAAAACGTTCTTGGATCCTCAGTACAGTTCTTTTTACTTTCATATGGACTCCCGAACAACCAATTTGGTACGACTGTAGAACATCCGATACTTAAGCCTTAGGGAAAACTATTTGCAAATGACAGCTGTCTCCCCGAATATTTTCCCATTTTACGGCACAGAACTCCATCCTGAATCAGCAATCTGTCCCATTGGGCTCAATAGCTTTTCGTCGTCAAGCTCATCGCTGAGACACAGCTCCGCTTGGGTTCTTCACTCATCACTTTCCCTCTTTATAGTTCGCTTATGGCAGCTGAATTAAAGGTGACCCCTTTACCCACAGCCGTAGGCCAATAGGCCGTAGCCGTTGTGTTGTATTTTTTATAACGTTCGCGATATTAAAAATTATAAACACGTTTGTTCACTTGGTCGATTCAGGTTTCGGCTTCAGACAGGCGGTTGTCATGTTGAGCAACCCTATCCTCCACTTCCATTATCTTTTTCCCAAAAGTAGCGTGAAGGTCCTTTATGAGGAACAAATGCTCTTCCTACCAACGGGTCTGTTCCTCTTGTCCACAGTGCGGCTGCTATTCCAATCGGCGGGCCTGTTCGGCCTGCTTATATTCCAACCGACTGGTCTGTTCCTCCTGTCCACGCTGCAGCTGTTCTTCCAGCCAACGGACCTATTCCCCCTATCGATGGACCTATTCATTCTGTCGGCGGGCCTGTTCCTTCTGTCGGCGGGCCTGTTCCTCCTGCAGCTCTTTCAACAAACTGGCCCGTTCCTTCTGTCAGTGACCCTGCTCCCGCAGCATCACCATCGGAGCATCTTAGTCTAAAGTGCTACAGACGTAGGAGCTGCTGGCGCGCCGGCCTCCTTGGCCAACGGCTAGCCCTCCGACGTCTGCCGTATTACACCTCCAAATCGTCTCTGTTCCGTCTCCTGCTGGCGTTGACTTTTGGTACGGACAGCCTCTTGATTTTATCCTACATCTCACACCAGTTGTTACGAGCTTAGGGTTCGTGACAATAAAAACTGCCGATAGAATTACCAAAAGTTGACGCTTTAAATCGCGAACACCAATTAAAACTAATACACAGCAATAATTAATTACACTTAACACTTTAGTTCACTTTATTTCGCTTTGAAGTCTTCACTTGTATTGCCAATTCAATACTGCTCGTCTTTATATAGGCCTTTTCCACAGAAACATCTAGAATGTTCCAGCAAATACCGGTTCCGACCGACTAGATGTGGAAAATTCGAGTGTGGAGTTTTCTAGAAAGCTTAGTTCTTCCATTCAATACTAGACGGCTCTAGTGAGAGAGTTATAAAAGATCTCGACGCTCCTTTTTCCGCAACTTGATACTAGATGGCACTGATAACTACCGGCCATATATCGAGAATTCCCCCAAAATCACTCGCGGTGGGGACGTTCAGAGACCACTCGATGTGGTTCTTAGCTTAGGTATGAGTGAACTCTGAAATGTAGTATTTAGAGGGGAGAGAACTGACTATGTCTTGAAGTCTTTAGTGGGAATCGAACAACCATTACATCAGATTTGATAGAGATAAGGATGACACGTGTGGCTATTGAAATTAAAAAAACATCCTAATTTAAATAAAGAAGGAGGCTGGGTACTACCACCTGCTTGCGACACTATGATCAATAAAATTAAAACTCAACCCAAGCATACCACTACACGGCTTCAAGACATAGTTCATTTTGCATAAACAATAATTAAAAAATCTGAAGGTACTCCGGGTTTAACAGTGACATCGAGACGTCAGTCGTCTCAGTACCCCGTGGTCATGGGTGCTGGGAAGCACCAATACGTCGGGAATTGAAACTAATTTAAAATTAAACGCGATAAAAACCGTAAAAGTAATTTTAATTAATGTGCAGTGTTCGCGTAAATATAAGAAACCATTATGTAAACCAGTACGGACTGGAAATAGCAAATAAAATACGCAGATTAGAAGATCTAAAGATCAAGCGAGCAAGATACATAACAGCTTTAAATATCTTCAAGAGATGCAGAAATCATAATCTCATTCCTACTTGTGTCAAGATATCCAATAAAAAAGACATTCGAGGAAGCGCTAAGATCTTAAATCAGGCTAGTAAAAGGTTGTTAATAACGGTGATTCAGCAAAAACGTACCGATCCGTAGACAGAGAAACCTATAGACAAATTGACGCCTTCTTTCGCATTCGAACACGAAAAAGATAGATTTATGCATACGAATTGCATAGAAATGAGACAGAGTAGTGTAATTGTTTGTCCCTTTCTCCGTGCCGATTTTTTTTTGTTAAATAACTTGCTAAATAACTTTGACGGTTTGTAGCGATCTAAGGAGTATACAAGTTGGTTTAAGTGAGAAAAAAGTGTTTTGTGAGCTTATGATTGAATCTTGTTTAGTTGAGTTCTTAGAAAAATTATAAATTTTATCTAAATATGTTTAAAAATCATAAAGATTATTGTTTAACCTAAAACTATGTTATCGTCCTTTCTCACTCGAGGCCACGCTAATCGTAATCTATAGGTTTCTCTGTCTACGTACCGATCTATGTTTCATAAACAAAACCATAGACAATTCGTCCAGAAAATTTAAGACAGTTTTATCGACATTTGATTATAAGAATTGCATGGAAACTTTAGATAAACGCGAAACAACTAAATGCAATGAATGCAAAAATAAACATATTGATAAATACCAAAAATTAACAACTAAATAAATATCCAACATTAATATCAAGGAAAAAACACAACGAAATCGTTAACCACAGACACGAATAATAAACAACACGCTGTCTATAACCTATCAATACAAACACTGGACGACGCCACAATACAAGTTATACAAAAAGTATAAATTTTGCAATAACACCCCGAAGTATAATCACACGAGGATATTATCTGTAGTGTTCAGGATTGTCTGTACAAAAATAATATTGGAAATGAAGATTAGGAGGCCATACGTCAAGACATTTCGTCCATGTTACGTCGAAGTTCAGCGTCGAAATTAAATATGCCCAAAAATGAATTTAACGCGTTGAAAAACATATGCAACAGACCAGAGGTTACGATTCTCCGCGCAGATAAAGGTAATCCTACGTTTATAATAGGTACGGCAAATTAAAATTTTAAAACTCAACAACTTTTGTCAGAAGAAACTAGATACCGAAAGGTCAAAACAGACCCTACAACAAATACGCTTAAAATAACCAGCGATCTAATTAAGAAATACTACGAGAAATTGAATCAAGATGTTAATTCAAAAATATACTCATATATTCATTCCGAAGTAGTATGGGTTACCAAAAATACTCAAACCGAATGCTTCATTATGTCCAATAGTGAGTCAGATAGATTGGCCAACGTACAGGTTGGCTCAACGCTTAGCTAAAATATTATCACCACTCAGAGGACCACAAGAACACACACTAAGGGTTCATACCATTTTGTCTGTGAGATGAAAGACATAATATGTCTTACCGACAATGAAACCATGGTCATTTTTGAAATTCAGTCTCTATTTACATGCCTACCTGTTGAAGACTGCATCTCAATTATAATTAGGAAACTAGAGAAAAATAACATACCTGCAGAATATGCATGACTACTTAGACATTGCTTTACATCTGGCTATCTATTGTGGAAGGAAGAGGTGTACGATGGGCTTACCTGTACCTCCTACTGTCGCAGATATATTCATGGAAAACTTTGAGGAGAAATCCCTCCTTACTGCACCTGTTACCCCAAGGTTCTACAAGCGTTACGCAGGCGATACTTTCACAAGTTTACCATCAGACAAAGTAACTGCATTTTTAGAACATCTTAATTCAATACACTCTAAAATTCAATTTACTATGGAGTTAGAGGCAAATAATTCCTTACCTTTCCTAGATTTTCAGTCATCCGAAATCCTAACAACACCATAGGCCACACTGTGTATAGAAAAAAGACGCATACAAACCGATATTTAAACGGTGAATCTCACCACCATCTTTCACAGTTAGCTATCGTTGCCAAATATTCGTTACCGTGAGCACGAGGGATCTGTGACAGCAAACACCTGACCGCCGGGTTTCAGCACGTCAAGCAGGTTCTGCACGACAACAAGCTTTGGGTCCTGAGACTACATCATGGAACATATTAGGACATTCTACAAGCCGCCGAAGAATATTAGTCAGTTCTTACTATCCGTCAAGTGTCATATTCCTCCACAAGACGCAGGAGTGTACAAGCTTGATTGCGAATGTGGTCTCTCTTATATAGGACAAAGAAAAAGATCTATTAGAACTCGCGTAATAGAACATATAGCTGATAAGAAGCATCACCGTTTTGGGAAGTCTGCAGTTTGTGATTATATCCTAGACGGCCCCAACCATTACATCAGATTCGAAAGACCACAAATCCTCGCGCAAAAACACCGATTCCTACCAAGGATGATACGTGTTCGCGCGCGATTGGAACCGGATGAACGTTTGTACGGATTGCATTCCTCTAGAGGGCGCGGCCGATCGAGTGGGAGTTATTAGCCTGCGCCGGAGCGCGCA
>DWHP01004391.1:0-12608 GCA_018247895.1 Parnassius honrathi
AATGGATGTTTAATCTTTATATTGTAATATTTAATTATTATATTATATATTATATTTACGCTGGACTGATTACACTTTACAAAATGTCTGTGCCGATTTGAAGCACTACCATTTTCCGTACCGGGAACAAAAATGATATAATATGCCAAAGTCTGCCTTATTTATATTTCACAGAAATCCAAAAGAAACATAATAAATCCATTAATGAGTTCACAACTACACGAACAAACTCGGAATAAACAAAAAATATCACACTGCCTACATTATTTCATGACTCAAGTCACTTGTCATACATGATATTTAACATATAATTTTATGATTGGAAGGGCGCAATCTTGTAAAATAATCAAAAGTTGGGATTGCATTTTTGTTTTTAGCAAGTCATTTAGTATTCGATTTATTGTCTTATTTTATTTTGAATAAAATCCTTCAATTTTTCGCTTTTTTACTGTATTGTGTACATAGACTGGGCCCGACATGGACCGTCTCCTTTATTAACCATGTGACAGCCACTTGTAAAAAAAATATTACCGTAACAGCCTATTAAATGCCACTGCTGAACACAGGCCTCCTCCATAGGGTTCGCCTCATAGTGGGGATATTTGCCACAGTTGCCTCACTTGGAAATCGGGATGGCAACCACAGCTTTTCTATTTTGAGTCATTATTAGGAAGACGATGCTGCCCACCTCCTGATTTATTTCCCTTTGACGGCTCTTACGACGCCTAGTGCAAGCGCCGCGTGCATCTCTTGAGATTCGGCCCGTATAACCGCGAGGTTGGTGTGGCCATGGGAAGGTGAAGGGATCTTACGATACCCACGGGATGATATGGTATAATGAAAAAAAAAATTATATTAGTACAAGTGAATTCTTGATGAGAAAAAAATACTAGTGAATGGAGAAAAATTGTAATGTTTCTACTTTAAATGTTTATACATTTATCATTTTGATATTTTATAATTCATTGCAGACCATCGATGAGTGAATGCACTCGCTCTGGGGGAGCAAATGTAAAAGCGCAAGTTGGCGACAAGCTGAAAGTTTATTACGGCCCTACGCAATCAGAGTCAAAGGTACAGTTTACAAACAAAAGTAGAAACGCTATTTGAAAATTATAATGGTGTAATGCTGTAAATTTGTTTAATAGTTCAAGAATGTATTAACTACATCGATCGGAAAGGAGAGATCTCCCACCGAACAAGGTGATCGGCCTGTGGTGCGACCTACGCTTCGTGTAATTGTACGGTGCTTGTCCTATATATTATATATACAGAGTAATTTGCAAACTTCCATAACGTGATTTAGGCTTCGATTCATTTACTATCGTGGCGCGACGACAGCGTCACCACAATTTCATACTTTGGGACTGTAGTGCAGTCTCATTGTTGACGAAGCTGTAAATTAACTGTAAAAGATACAAATCATATCATTCTTCACAATTTTCGAAGACACTTGCATGCATCTATTATCTACGTAAAAAACAAAAAAATATCGTCCCTACAACTAGTGCTTGCTTGCTTTATAATGCAATTGAAAGATCTTTGTCAGCGCGTGTATGTTTACGTGTATGCGTGTACCTTTTTCTTCTCGAAGAGATGATGATATCGTCTTAAAACCAACTTCTCCTTTAAGTTACTGTTAAGTATCATTAAAATCGATTTAGAAGTTTACTTAAGAAAAATAATCTTACTTATAATTGGTCACCATATAAGAAGTTGATAATGAGAATTGACCAAGTCGCGCCTTCCCAAATTTTTTACTTTATGTATTTAATCCTTTTATATAAATATTAACAACACTAAAATTACCTCCCATGTAGGAAGAGGTGTAGTTATAATTAGATCTATGAAATTGCCATTTTGTTAAAATGGCTATTTAGAACTGTAATAGATTTTACGTGTAATTAATTCTTATATTTAAGCATGTTACGCCGTCAACTTTTGTTTGGGTAATAGTGATGAAACTCGTGGCCCTTCGGATGATGTTATATAGATATTATATGAAGAGAGAGGTTGATAATGACGAGGCTGAAATTGATAGTGCATGGATCCGTCTCAGTCAAAATCAAATCAAAGTCTCAATGTCAGAACCATATTAGATCATTTCTGTGTCCTAGTTTGCAATGCAACATGTTGCTAAATCGGAATAGAAAGGAGGGAATTTTGAGTCGAATGGTTACCTGCAATAAGAAGATGATATTTCACAACAATTGCGAGCATATAACACAGTGGTAAGATCGAGGTGTCCAAGCGGAATAATGATCGAAACGAAAGATTAGCGAAAAGAAACTTATGGATGACACTTTGGTCGTCTACTGTTGGTATTGCTTACTATAGCTCGTAGCCGTTGCTTATTCACAACAACGACCGTTCACGTGCACACTGTATAAGTCGGTGCCAAAGATAGCAGAGCTGAAGCTAAAGACCTTTCCACATCCGTCACATTCTTCGGACATTGCGCACACTCACATTTTTCGAAGATTAAATAAGTTTTTGATAAGAAAAAATTTGTTTGGCTTACAAATAAATGTTTTTCCTTGTGAAATTTATGTTTGTAAACTGCCTCCATGAAACAAAATCCTGGTGTGGGTAACATTTTTCTTTAAAAAAAAAATTTGTATTAACTATGTCTATAAATAGTATTTCATAATATATAAGTGGTTTCCTTTTTCTTGTACATAGAAATACTAAATCCAGGGGTGATTGCGACTAGGCATGGTCACCTGATGTGATAATTAATTTTTGTTTAAGTTTTTATTATAAAACTGTGATATTTTATACCCTTTTTATGACCTTTTTATAATTGTGTGTGAGTAGGTGACGTACGAGGCGAAGGTGATCGAGGTATCGGCGGAGGGCATGCTGCGCGTGCACTACACGGGCTGGAACACGCGCTACGACGAGTGGATCAAGCCGCAGCGCATCGCGCTCAACGTCACGCAGCACGACGCACACAACAAGAAGGTCACCACGATCATTCATTTGTTACAAGTTGCAATATTTCGAAAGAATTCTAAGCCTGAGATTGGAGCAACGTTCCGGACGTACTTAATTTTATTACTGTTATACGTGGTAGAGCCACGTTATAGCTCTTTTGTGGCTGCGGCACGAATGAGACAGCTCGACCGGGAAAAGACCGTGCTCTCATAGAATATAAAGTCATCTCTCATAATAAATAACGTGGAATAGCAGCTTAATGTTTCGTATGGTGAGCGTATAGTACCGGAGGCTCTTCTTACTGGAAACGAGGCGTACCGTCTTAGTCCTCAGGGGTGACGACGAATTTGCATTTTTATTCGCACTCAAAGACACATGTATATGTCTATGGGTCTGCCGTGACGTGGCATGTACTTACCATCAGATGAAGTGTGTGCTTGATTGTGGCCCTTATTCTATAAGAAAATCTCTGCAGGTTAGGATGCATGCAGTAGTACTATTGTAGGCCTAAATTTATTAAAAACAATACATAAAGTACGTGTGCCATGCGGTGGGTGGCATCATATGACTTCGTCACCTTATTCCGCCTTGTGGGTGTTTTAAGAGGCGACTATGGGGGAGTCAAGAATGAGAAAGTTCCATGTACATGAGTGAACTTTTACTGGCAACTAAATATAGAACGTTTTTTTTTCTGAATTTCGTTCATGACAGATTAGTCTTCACCTTCTTTGTATCATTTATTTCTATCTATCTAATTATAAAAAAACGTATTGTATACATACAATAAATCCACACAATAATAAATCACTGGTTTATGTGATTGATTGATTGACATTTATTTCTTAAATATTCGGTCTTCTCACGGTCTGGTGACCGAGTGTATGTACCTAGTATGTAGAATGGTTGTTAGAGGAAATATGCTTACTTTTTTTAATTTTTAACCTTACGTGTGCAAGATACGGCACCCTTTTAAATTATAGATTAGCTTTGACGACCAGTTGATGAAAGAATTAACCGGATCTTGATTCAGCAGACTAATGGTAGAACTGTTAATAACACAAAGCTCTGTGGGCCACCATCTGCCTGTAGTACAGTGAGGTGAATTATAGGCAACTCCGCCAAAACTTATCTTGCATACTTAGAAAGGCCTACATCCCACAGAGTACTTGAAATCTGATTGAAGAAATTTATGCACCCTCATTAAGTTGTTGTATTGCTTAATAGCATAAGTGGTAGAGCTACACTGCAGCTATATTATGGTTGTGGCACGAATTGGTCGGCTCGCCCGGGTTAAGACCATACTCTGCCAGCCTGAATGCACAGAATGCCAGCGTAAACAAGCAGCTTAATGCTGCTGTGTTTCGTATGGTGTAGAGAACCCGAACTTTTTTACTGGAAACGAGGCATTCCATCTTAGTCCTCAGGGGTGACAGTGCATCTGCATTTCTCATCTCATTCAATTCTCATCTTCAGTTCTTAATTAAGTATAAATGTAGATCTCCGTGGGTTACAGCATTCACTTATTATAAGGTAGACTGTGTGCTCGTTTGTCACCCATATTCCTTAAAAAATCTTTTAGTCAATGATTTTGCTCTTTCAGAATACAAGTCTAAGTCGAAGATCAAGAACCAAGAGAACTGAAGGTAGGCTATAATTTATTATTAATTCTTGATAAAAGGTATTGTGCATTATTTACGTATCCATTGCAAATGTATTATTTTACAGAATCTTCTGCTCGCTCTGATTCTGACAGCGACTCTGACAGTGACGATGACCTTAAACCATCAACGAAGAGACCTGATGACAAATCTAGCGTCAAAAGTAAGTTTTATAATAATTTTACCCCAGCACTCAAAAACCAGCTAACTAGGTATTTATTTAATAATTTTGCTTTTACAGCTCCGCCCAGATCGAAGGATGCAAAATCAAGCGATAGCAGTGGCTCAAGTAAACCTCGCAAAAGGCCTGTAAGAACAGTATCTACTCCGTCAATGGTTTCCCCTGCTAAGAAACCTCGAATCAATATATCTGGTCATCAACATCAAGGAAGGGACTATGACCTTAATGAAATCCGATCGGAACTGAAGGGACTGCATAGTGTCAAACAGGAACCAGAGGAACCCATCAAACAAGAGATACAGAAAGAAAAAACGCCAAGCCCTATTCAAATGCCCGTTCAACCACACGAGCCTCCACAGCCAGAAAAACAACCAGAAGATGTGTATGAATTTAAAGAACCCGAACCTTTTGAACTTGAATTGCACGATGAGAAAAAGAAACGTTTGCATCGTATATTCGACGATATTTCACCCAGCAAATATACATCTACATTGTCAAAGTCTTTGAGTGAAGAAATTTCCGAAGACCCATTGAGGCCCAGGGCTTCTACGATGAGATCTCCATCTTTATCGCCTTTTAGAGATTTTGGTACGACTAGAGATGTACCTGAACGACAGAGTCCAGAAGAAAATTCCAAAGACGGTCTGTTCTCACTAGACGACGATTCATTTCCAGGTGATGGCAGCTCGGGGCCTATCTTTGAAGGATTTACGCCAGCTAAAAATCAAGAAACATACTCTAAAAAGAGCAAAGTCAGCAAATTAAGAGAGTTAATTGACGATTCGCCCGATAGTCCGGCAGATGATGAGCAGTCTTCTGAAGATGAACCTGAAGAAATTAAAGAAGAAAGCGAACTTAGTCTAGAAGCACCAATTATAGAAGTTACAGAAGTACCTGAACCAATAATAAAAGAAGAAGTACAAGTCGCCGAGCCTATAAATGAAGAGGTGGTTATTCTCCTGACTGAGCAACAACCAATTGGTAAACCTGAACCGCCTAAAACACCACCTCTACAAATTACACTGGATGGACCTGGTCCAAGTGCCGATGCAACCTCTTCAAAACCAGTCGAAGAAACGACAACAGTCGAAGCTGTGGAAGAAATAACGAAGGAAACAACTCCCCCACCTGAAAAGGAAGAGGTCAAATTACTGGCGACTCCATTTCCAACTGTAGAACCTAATGAAAGCACAAATTCAAAAATAGACAAACTAGATCCCGATCCGGTTATATCAAAATTAGAACCACCGTCTAGTCCTCTAATAGACACTGAAGAGGATAAATCCGAACCAGATAGTCCCGCTCGAATCGACGTCCTTCCGGAGCCACCACCTGGGTTCCTCTTGCAATCGGAAGGTCCTAAAATTGCTGAAAAGCTACTTAAAGCTATTAATAGTGCTAAAAGATTATCTACGTCTCCTCCGCCAGTAGAAGACCGACCCGTCTCGCCGAACAAAGATATTGTTATTGCAAATGAAGACAAACCAACATCCATATCACCCGAACTTAAGCCGCTTACCAAAGTTGAACCATTCAAACCCTTAAGTAAAAATGAGCCAATTAAAAAAATCAGTCCACTTCCCATGACGGACCCCATATTTGGTGAACCTTCAAACTTTACAGATTTGAAACGTGATCTCTCTGATATAAAAAAAATTAAGAGCAAGGAACCAACACCACCCCGACTACAAAGCCCACTCAATATCTTAGAAAGACGAAAAAGTGTCGCGGATTTGCCTCTTGGCGCGCCCGGGAAGAATAACAAAGTTCTCAGCGACACCATACAAAAACTTTCAAGTCAAATCAACCAATCAGCCGCCAATATTACACTACCACCATTTCCGCCGGGAGACAGGAGTGAATCTAGCGACTCTGATGATTCCGACAGGAGGTTAGTAAGCCCTTTTTTTTACTTGTATTTACTAAGACTTTTCTTCATTGCACGACTTCTTTGGGGAGTTGTTTATTATCGGTGACTATTCCAAACCAATGCAACTTAGAGACCTTCAAGAAACGAGTTTCCCCTTTTTTTTCAGTCTCTGCAATCGTTCATGTTCGTTTACCCTACTTAACTTTTTTTAAGTATTAATGTTATGGTTCTGACTAACAAAGATCAAACAATGCGTTAGATTTTAAGTGATGCTGAAACCATGCTCAATTAATTGTAAGAACTTACAAATATGTACCTATAATTATTTGCAACCAACAACATAGTTTTAGGTGCTTATTTGTGTGTGAGTATGTGTTTTTAATTAAGTTAAGCATAATTTCGGCGTCTCTTGAAGGTGTTTTGTTAATCTTCCTTTGTTGATCGTAAGTGTTTTGATTTAACATAATTTCAAATGCATACATTAACGAGGTTCTGGTCCACACAGCCCCAACACCTTTTTTTTTTTAAATAGCGGTTGGTTATCAGAAAACTGTGTATTTTTTCTCTTGCATATGATTTCGTTTCTATAACTCCTTATTTCTTATTTATTTAGGTTGATAATCGACAAGGTATCGATGGAGGAGTGGGGTAGTGGCGGCAGTTCGGAGGCAGTCGGGGCCCGGGCGCTACACGCGGGCAAGTCGCCCGGTGAGTGGAGTGCTGGCGAGTCGCTGCTCATGCTCGAAGACGCGTGCAAGAACGAGAGAAAACATAGTGAGTACTCCAAAGTCCGTTTCCACGTGTCGGGTTAAGGGAATGGTTTTAAGAGGATTGTGAAATGCCGATACGCGGTGTGAGTAGGTATTTTCAAAAATGCTATCTGTTTCATATCGCTCGCTATGCCTCCCTCCGGGCATGAACAACACAAATACAACATAATATTAACCCTTCAATCCCCATAAAAATCCCATGCAGCCGCATGCGTCCGGCAAATATCGAACGGTCGCATGCAGCACTGACATTAAAACTTATATTTAGAGACTACTTTTCTATGAAGAAGTTTGGCATTATAAAATCTATACAATATTCTTTATCTTGTGGTCTAAACAAAAGTCAGGTTTTACTTGTACTGTTCATTACAAAAATATTTTATTGTATTTTGATAACAAAAATACATACCAAGAGGATGTCGGCAGCGTGAAAATCACAATTATTTTTATAAATTACTCGAAATTATTTACGTAAAAAGATAAAAATATATATACACAAAAACTTTCATTACAATTTTATAATAAAACACTATACTAAAACACTAATAAACTACTAGAAAATTTAAAAAATCAACATAATGACATTCACACGAAAATGGCGTATGAAATGAACGTGTATTATAAATAAATATCCATAGACTAAATGACTTTTTATTCCACTAGAGGATGGAAAATTTCATATTGATTCTATAATGCCAAACTTCTTCGTAGAAAAGTAGTCTCTAAACGTAAGTATTTATGGGTTAAAGTGCTGTGGGTGGGTGCGGTCACATTTGACCTCTTGAATTTCGATGGAATATCGAAGCGGTCAAATTTGGACGCTTGTCGTTTGAGAGGTTAAACAAATTCTCACGCACATTACGATAGCAGCAGTAAACGACGCTCGGGCGTATTCCGTGAATCGTGGCCTATCTGCGGTTTGCGTACATTTACGACAAACAAAGAGATTTAAATATATATACTATACATACTTTAATGTCTTTGACGACAAGTGACATAATATTTAATTTTTTTTGTGTTTTTTGCAATTTTATTATACTTATTGCATAGTGTGTGTAGACATTTAGTAGGTACTGACTACATATATCTTATAGAAGTAAGCTGTTATTTTTATAGGTAAGTATCTACCTATCTATATCTGCCTAAGGTAGATGCAAGTTTTTACGATGAGTATTAGGTATATTCATTTAAATAAAATTATTTTATTCCTTTTAGAATGGAAGATAAAGTTTATCAACAAAACGAAAAAAAAATTCAATTTTCTTCGTAAATTGAAAGGATGGGTAATGCTAACTTCTAAAATCAACAGGTACACTTACTTACTTACTTTGATCGCATACCTTACCACATAAGATACTATTGCACATAGGTATCATACATAATATTATTTATTCTGTGATCATACTGCTTTGATTAGTTGGTGATAGATCGAAGTTTAATCCACCAAAATATAAAATTATGGAATAGCTGATGTTGATTTTTAAGACTTCATAAAAGGAGGAGGTTCTATGTTCGGCTGCATGTTTTTTTCTTTCATTTATTTTTTAATGTATGTTCACTTATTTCTCTAACTATTATGAACCGATTTTTAATACCTATTAATTTTTTTCGTTAATGTATGTCCCATATTTGGCCCCATATAAATCATTTCAACCATGACATACGTTGTAATTGAGTTTTACTGAAGTCGGTTGTACAAAATTTTCAATTGTACCACTTGTCTAGTAATAATATTAGTCCGTTAGAAAATGTTGTACTAATTCTAGTTACTAATTTACTAATATAAATGTTTACAATGGGCCGAATTAAAGATAAACTAGCTTTTGCCCGCGACTTTTGCCCGCGTTAGTTAGCCGTAAAATATATTTACTATTATCATTCTATTTATTTTTTAGTTACTCTGAGTTTAACAAGGAGTTACCGGACAGTAATACGCAGGAACGATGTACTCCTATTATTCGTCGAATGAATATTAGAGGTCTAACAGCGCTACATCGATGGAAGAAGGCATAATAATGGAGGGTTTCCAAAGAAGCGTTGAAATACATGGCGTTAAATATCACATGCTGATTGGCGATGGCGACTCTGGTATCATAAATGGACTATTGCTTACTATGCCGTACGGTTGTAACCGCATGGTGAAAAAAGTAGAATGCAAAAACTACCCTTTCAGAAAGTTTTGTTCCAAACTGAAGCAGTCGTGAAAAAAAACTAACAACCAATAAAGTAACGTACCAGTACCTACAAGAAAGAGTTGAGAGCAATGTTTTGCGTCTCCGAAAAGCAGTAGTAGGCGCCGTATAACATTAGAAGAACGAAGACATCACTGACGCGGAAAAAATTAAAGACATCAAAAAGGACATAAAATCAGTACCAATCATGTTTTTGAGAAAAAGAAAGAAGAGTTTTTGGCTTCCTTGGAAAAAAATGAGGACGAAATAAAAGAATTAGAATTGGCTACTAGAGGTCAAAGAGACAATGATTTAATTTAATTAAATACCTTATCAATGAAGTTATTCACAGATATTAATTTTTTCATAAGAAGTATTATTTGTAGGTTTTCGATATTACTTTTTTCTCCCTAAGCTATAATAATATCTTTTTTAAAATTCTTTTACGTTACCTCCACACTCGGATTTTCTCCTGTATCGTGGAGGCAGCTTACATACATAAATTGTACAAGGACAAACATTCAGACTCGTAACAATCACTTGTAGGCCATACAAATACCTGTACCGTGCGGGATTTGAACCCGTAGCCCTCACCGCTGTAACTCATTGCTAAGCTACTGCGCCACATAGTCGTCAAATCTATATATATAATATGTATATCGTTAAAATTTCTAACATCTAATAAACAACAAACCACCCCCCGACCCGTATCGTGCGATAGAGAGAGTTGCAAGTCTTGGAAGCAATTGCCTACATTTCTTTATTGAAATATAGTATCGGACGATAACTTTTTTATCCCCCTAAACCTTTACGAAATTAGATAATTTTGATCTCATTAGATTCAGTATACCTTAGTCTAGGTCTATACGTTTTTCATTTTAACAAAATTAGTTTAGTTTAATTAAGAAAAATAAAAACGCTCGACGAAGTTTTTAAGTCAAAAATATGGATATTTAGATGCTAATAACTTACATCGTACGTAATATTTCTTTAAAAACAAAACGTACGGACCTAGTTTTTTGTAATATCTACAACATTTCCAAAAATTATGAAAATCTATTGGACTATGTTTACGGGTGGGAAAACGTTATCGCTTTTTGTATGAAAATTTGCAGCTTCACAATCCTCTTAACCAATCAACTCGCAGTTGAGTTAGCAAGAACTTTATTCCTTCGTCAACTTTATATTAAAAGTAAAGCTAAACAAGTCTATGAAACATTCAGTAAAATATAAGAGCACTTTTTATGCTGTGCGAAAGCGGTTTAAAACGATTCATGGCCCCTTTTGGTCCCGTGGGTGTTATTTGATGAAAATGATTATTCAAAAAGGATGCAGTAATATTAACCTTCACTAGAACCATCAATAGTACGAAATGTTTAGTATTGCGTTCATCAATCCTCCGTCAAGCGTAAAAATTAGCAAATGCTCTCTACAGAGGGCAAGGTCCTTCTGACTGATGAAGAAGAATAAGAAGAAGGGCACTATTGACAGCCATCGCATATCTATGACATCATTGAGAAATAAACATTCATACAGTGAGATTTCTGTGTCTCTTTAATGTTGTCACGCTCGATATTTGGTAATATATAACTTTTACTGCTTCGTTGGTATAGTGGTTGCAAAAGCGACTGCTGATCATGAGGACCCGGGTTCAGATCCCAAGTCGGGCCTTAAAACGACATACAAGTATTTTTGATGTAAAATTTTAAATATAAATTCCTTTTTTTAATATTAATTCCCTCACACTGTTCTTATTTAAAGTCTAATATAATCAGCTTTTTAATCAAAGGAAGTTTGTAAAAAAATGTTTCAGCAGCTATATTCGAAATAGTTCCTGAAACTTAAAATAAAATAAATATATATGTATACCCACTTTGTAAAAAATTCTTCATATAAACTTTTTCAATTATATAATAATTATTTGAACTTAAAATAAATTGCGTCAATATTAAAACATTATTTGAGTTGTGACATTTAGTTGGATTTGAAATGTTATAAAAATATTTTAATATTTTTAAATGATTAAAAAATTTGCTTTCGACCGAATTTTAACTCGAAAATCATCTTAGGATAGAAGGTGATTTCGTAGTGGGAGTATTTGCCATTGTTGCCACAAGCGGGCCCACAAAATTTGAATAACACAAAATTTTGGCTCCCATTTAAAAGTCCCGCTAACAATAACTACATATTACACCAAAATACGCAAAAATTTTTATTAGAAACTATCTCACTTTTGATATTACAAATTATGTCATTTCTGCCTTAAAATTATTTAAATTAAAGGAATAGTTACCACTAACTGCTTATTATGCTGTATGAGTGTTTCATAACCTAAATTACCATTCCTTTTATTTAAATAGTTTGCGAGAGAAATTTTTTACTTAAGAAATGGAATAATTTATAATATTACGAGTATTAGTGGGCCAGGCAGACGTTGTCTTTCTTCTTCTTCCTTTTCCGACGAACTTTTGCCCTTTAAAAGATACTTAAATCTCAATAAAAAATATAGAGGGTCACTTATGGGAATAAAAACTGTCATATCTCTCAAGTTGAAGTAAATATGACACATTACCAAAATTTCATTAAATCGGTTGAGCTTTTCAAGAGATTGGTGTGAACGAATATTTATATTTTAAGGAATTTTTATATATTAAGTTGATGTGAGCGCCAAAAGCAGATTTTTGACGCTTTAAAAGTGTGATTTTTTGTCATTAAAAACTACTAACTAATTCACATGTTTTTAAATATATTATAAAAGTTTTTTGGCCAAAACACGATTGACACATTTTGGCTTGATAGAAAAAGATCACAAAGTTTTCTTAAAAACTAAAATGTTTGGTACGTTCACTAAGTGAAAAAGCAGTTTCATTCGAATGTAATTGAAATCAATTTCAATTAAATTCAGGCTGTGTATTCACCAGTAAATACGTGAGTGAATTATGGATTTATTTTTCAATAAAAGAGTATATATCATTTTAAAAAGAAATATCAAATAAATATTGTGCGATTAAATAGCGCGCG
>DWHP01004392.1:0-12608 GCA_018247895.1 Parnassius honrathi
TACCTCGTGGTCAACCCTACCTCCGTCAATCGGTAAGTGGTGCTTGCTTATTTGTCAGCCGTTAAAGGAATCGTTATGCATAGGCCATTCAGGTCCTCCCCTCTGTTGCTCGTCGAGCTGGTTATTAATGGGCCCTAACCTAGTCGACTTTTGTCGGGGCAACTCAAATCCGTAACAATAATAATAAGGACGTTTGAGTCTATTGCGTTGAGTTTAAGTAGTGTGAGGATGGTAACTTCTTGTAGTCACTATGAAGACAGATTTGGGAGCGGCAAGAGCGTTCAAATCTTGTGCAGGCGTGTGACACGATGAATGAAAAATTGTAGTTTTCATGCCGCTGTGCCATTTTTTTACAAGTTTGTCAAACTGTCATTTAGTTTTTAGCGCTCTATGATGTGGATTCTCTGCTGTAACCAGTCTTCCTTCAGCCTCTCCCACTTACCATGCTTGATGTTGAATAAAGTCAGTGTTCACTTGACGCAATCTTTAAAACTAAACAAAGGTCATCCAATACTTCTTTTTGCATCCGCCCCTTAGCTTGGAAGGCGAAACTACAGACAAATTTACTTTGTTTTAATACTAAACATTTTTTTTTAAATGATTAAATATAACATTCTTATACGTGTACATTGTATTTTCGAAAAATACGCATAATCAAATGTGCCAAGTTATTTTTGTTTAAAAGTACATGTTACGGCCCTGAGTTGCCCAGACAAGGTCGATTGGGGTAGGGCCCATCTGTTCTCCAGCTCGACGCGCAACAAAGGGAAAGACCCGAATGGTCTATGGAAATTTTTTATACGTATGGCTCTCAAGCAAAATAACTCACCTAGTTCCTGAGTAGGGTAGTAGACCCCAAGGCGTCGACAGCGTTATGTGAAGGTAGCGTGGGTGTGTATGTGTAAGAAATTGTATAAGTTATGAGCTGACGTCACCGAGGTAGGCGGCCGAACCCGCTGTCGTTGCACTGCTTCGAAGGACGGGCGCCGAACTCCAATCTAACGTCACTTACCACAAAACTATAGTCAAAGAGTAACGCGACCTCTTTTCAATCATAAAGTTTAGAGTTCAATGGAACAAGCAAAATCACTTCGTACTATATCAAAATGCTACACAAGCACTCGAAGCTTCTAGACGATATTCTAACTGATTCCGTGCGATATCATAACGCCGCATAAACAACTAGTTGACACAATTAACAAGCGAAGTTAAATTAATCACTCAATCTCAAACAAAGGTCTAGTAGTCACGTATTAACGACAATAAGCTAACAAGATAGCGGACATCCAGCGCTTAACGAATTTAACTTCTCGACGCGACGGACACTGGTGCCGTTTCGCTCCGGACGACGCTCAAAAGAGACTGATCTAGACTCGCTAGCAGCGATCCTGCGCGGGCGACCCTTTCCCCGCGCCCCCGCTATCAAACCGGTTCCCCGCTCAAAATGAGCGCAAACAGAACCCCTAGGCCCGTCACCCAACCAGTGAGTTCTTTCTTTGAAAATATCAAAATTAACAAAATAATTGAAAACATTCTATATTTTAAACAGTTTATAACATAAATTTTAACCAAAAACAGACGCGTCTTATTATTGACGACGCGACGTCTTGAGAATTTACCTGTGAAATGTGTAATTATCAGGATTATTTCTTTTATTAACACCACAGTCACCCAACATGTAACCATTTTAGAAAACTATAAATTACAAAAATTAACACCATAGTAATCTAAAAAATTACAACATACCAAGGAGCTTATTTCTTGCGTGCCGACTTGTGCCGACCTGTCATTCAAAATTGGTTACAAAGTCATGAGATTTGCTATCCCTTTCTATTTTGTTATATTGCCATAAGGAATTTACTTCTGCTTGCGCAGTATGTTCGTCTATTTCCTAAGTTTATTCCTTCTGTGCAAGCTTATGTACCTAATTAAGTATGCAATTACTCTAAGGCTCTATTTACATTGATCATGGAATGGAACGGAAGTATCAATTACGCCGCGATGCGAGGAGTGGAAAGACGCGCGAATGCTCGAGCATTCTCGCGACTTCGCCTTCGGGCTATACGACAGTCGCCTTGGGGCTGTAGAAAGGTTAGTCTAGATTCCACGCCCTTCGCGCCACTTCCCGCGAATTCCACAGACTTAGCCGACAGTAGCTACGGGAACCTTCGAGAATTCCTCGGAAGTCATGCGAATTCTTTTTTGGCTCATATCTAGTTTGCGCGTTACACAATTAACGTAATACTCATTTTACTGTGTATAAAAAAAATTACACATAGTAAAATGAGTCTAAATTTTTACTATGTACAATTTCGTTACAAAAATTCGCTTCCATTCCATGCCGCAGCAGTGTAATTAAGCCTAAGTTATGGTGACAGTAACAGCTGATGGCCTATCAAGATGACAGTTGACAGTTTTATCTAGTTAGAATCCAAGTCTTAGCCTCCGGTAAAAAAAATATGATCATAGTTGGTTTTTCTCAGTTTACGTTCAGTTGTTAAGGTAAAAGTGAACTATAGAGATTTAATACAGTTGAACTTTTAATACATAATTTTGTTAACAAGATATTCATCAAAGTTAAAAAAATAAGAAAAAGTTCTTTTGATTTTAAATCAATACTTGTTATTGTGAACAATTTTAATGCAATTAGCATAGGAAACTCATTTATAGATTTTATGGTAAGATAACGCAATATATCGTAAGCCGGTATGATTATATTCAACTTCTTTTATATTTATTAATTCCTTAGTTTAACTAATTTCAGATATTATGGAAGGTGCTTATGATGAAATAATATCAGATAATCCTTTCTTTAGAGACCTTAAAAATGAATATAGTAATTTATTTCAACACTGCATTACACAGTCCTGGATAATATGCATACCTCGTGTTGGTAGCTTAAATACCCGCGTGTTTACAGTTGAAGACTTTTGTGCACATATTTTAGTTCCTAGTGATGAACTTCCAGAAACACATTACAGCACACTAACAGAAAAACAAGTGACTGTCACTAATAAAGTGATAACCGTAGAAGTTACCAAAGGCTTACCTCTACAAAGTCACATACTTTTTGAAGAAACATTCTACACTGAAGACTTTATCAAATACAAAGTATGGTGCATTGAAAGTGCCCTTGAACCTTCGACTACTACAAGTGATAATGTAGTTACGAAGGATTGTCTTTTATCCATAAATGATTGTATTGATCTTCTTTGGACACAAGCTGCTGGTCGTCATGTTCTAGATCAAATAGAACAAAATGTACAGATATTTTTAAAAAAACACTTTCCTTTACCTATTGCTATAAGTACTCTTAGAGAGGCAATTAGTGAACTATATACACTGTGTCTTCAAACAACATTACAAAATAGAAGACTTCGTGAGAAATCAAAAACATCTAAACATATATTGGATAATATAAAGTTGGCTGTGGAAAGTCACATGCAACATCTTTTATTTGAATCATTATTCAAATCAATATGTACCAGTTGTGCTTATGAAGACTCACACCTCAACAAAAAAATAAGGAATATGTCAGATATACAGTTAAGGGACTTGGATATAAAAAAGGAATTATATCACGCAGTACCTAAAGCAAAGCAGATACTTTCAAAAATTGATACGTACAGTTCTGTCTTGGAAAAAATATTATGTTTAAAACAAGCTCTTAATGCTATTAGCAAAAAAGATAATAGTGACAATGTTGTTCTATTAACTGCTGACGATTTATTACCAGTCTTTGTATTTCTGCTCATTAAATCTGGTCTACCAAACTGGTACAGTCAGCTGACATATATGAAAGAATTTCGTTTTAGCTGTGTAAGCAAAGGAGACAGTGATGAAAGTGCTTTTCTAATCACCACCCTAGAGGCTGTTATTGAACATATACAATCAGGTGCCTTAGCAGGGCCTCCTGACCCAGAATCTCACTACTATGATAGTAACCTAACTGAAGAAAATTTACAAAGCAATACACAAAGGAGAAGTAGTTTGACAGAATCTATATCAACATCTGAAACTAATAGTAGAGAAGAAACTCTAGAATATGTTTTTGAACTCATAAAGGCGAACCACACAGAACAGGTGCAAGCAATATTAGAAAAAAATCAAAAGCATTTAAAGAGTATTCAGCAAAATGAAAAAAGTATTTTAAAATTAGCATTGGAGGAATCATTGAATAATAATGATGATGATGATGATGATGATAGCAGTGAAACTGAAATATATCAAAAACTTTGTCATCCTTTATGTAATTGCAAAAAATGTTGGTGTAAAATCTCAAAGAACCTTTTGAAGACTTCTCCGACTGTTACATCTCGAGATAGCCACGGCCTCACTCCATTACATGTAGCATGTATACATGGAAAAGCAGCCATTGTAGAAATACTACTTGAGATGGGCGCTGATGTGGACACCGCTGATCTAAATGAATCTATTCCTCTGCATTATGCAGCTTCACGGGGTCATCAAAATGCATTATTATTATTACTTCACTCAGGGGCTGATATAAATAAACCAAATATTGACAAGAACACTCCTCTGCACTTAGCTGTGAATAATGGTCATTTGAATTGTGTTAAGGCTCTTATATACTATGCAGAACATAGTAGAAAAAGAATAACCGTGAATTGCACCAATGAAAGTGGGAACACACCATTACATTTAGCTGCCAAATGGGGATATGAAGGAATAGCTAGATTACTCATTGAGAATGGTGCTGAACCATCTCGGCTAAATAAACACAACAAAACTGCATTTGATTGTGCACATAATCTTAAGATCTTACAAGTTCTGAAATCTTCTACACCTAATTTGTATGAATATATACATATAACAAGTTCAGACATAAAAACTTTAAATTGTAAATCAGACAATTTGGAATATCTTAAACTGGAAAATTTAAGTGTTAAAAATAGTGACTATGCAAATGATCCTTCAAAAACTATTGAAAATTTAAAAAGAATTGAGAGAATATTGCAAGCTATATCTTATGGCGATGTTAAACTAGCTTGTTTTTATTTAAATATCAATTATGACACATTTAATGAAAACACAAACACAGTTAAAGAGTCATTATGTCATCCTCTTTGCGAGTGCCAATTATGTAAGAGAAAATCCCAATCACATGTTTCAGACTTTGACATAAATTTCTCAGACACAAATGGTTTCACAGCTTTACACTATGCAGCTCGTTTTGGTTTAGAAGAGTTGTGCAAAATTTTAATACATAACAAAGCCAATGTAAACTTTGCCAATAAGAAAGGCCAAACTCCATTACATTTAGCTGCTGTATATAATAAGACTAAGGTTATTTCATTACTTCTGGATAATGGCGCTAATATAAATGCAATTGATGTAGCTGGTAGCACACCTTTGCATAATGCTAGTGACATAGGCAATATAGGCGCCACAAAAGAATTGATCAAATATAATCCTGACATATCATTATTGAATGCTTCAGAGAGATCTGCTTTGGATGTAGCTAAAAAGAAAGTCCATTTGACTATAATAGATTTAATAGAAAAATATTCATGTAAATTGTAATTGTGTGTGTATGCAGATCCGCATGTGAGTGTGTAGGTCTGCATGGGTTTGTAAGCATATGTGGACTGGTGTAAAGGTACATTTTTAATTTATAATAGTTGTAAAAGTAGGAATACAATGACGAATTTAATGACATGTAGAGAAATGAAATAACTTTTAAATATTATCATCTTTATGTCACTAATAAATCTTAACATTCCATTGATAACTTTTTTACATTGACTTATACATTTGTGCAATACTCATTTATACATAATAATGACTAAAACATTAAGGATAGCAAAAAAATGTATAACTAACCATTATCTTAAATTATACATAAGTTGCTAATAAATAAAAAACGTGTTTTAATTTTTGCAATAAAATAAAAAGTAGTAATCTGATTTTTCATAATATGAGTAAGCACAAATATTATATTTATTGTGTGCCATAATCTCTCTATTAAGACTGATGTTCCTTATTTTATTCATATTACTTTCTTTGTATTATTTTGTATGATTAATTAACATTGGAAACTTTCTCAAGTATAATATGTAAGTACACTATAAAATTATATGTTTAACATTTTTTACCTTAATTAAAATTTGTTAAAATTCATTTAAAAAAATTACCTTTTAAATTGGGTATATTTTAAATAAAAAAATATTAATATAAGGTATGTTGAAAAATTCACTTCTATATAGTGTACATATGTTAAATCCTTTTTCTGAGTAAGTACCTATCACTCTTTTACCCGTATCTCGCGAAAAATAGCCGTGCTTGCTCTAAAGGGTACTGAGAGCCAATATTATAACGTGCCATCTTAGTCCTCATAGACGCATGATGGCAACACATCTACAACTTTTTGTTTGAATTAGGTTGCACATGTCCATCGACTGCGGTAGCCACTTACTGGCAGGTGGCCCGTAAATTCATTTGTCATTTCAGTTTTATAAAAAAATTAACAACTATATTTGAAATAAATCTCAAATAAGTTTAATTAAATTTTCTAAAATTGTTTTATTTTCAGCATAGAAGTAAATTCAAAATTATTTATTCATTTCCAAATTATGGGTTACAAAGTTACAACAATTCTCTCTAATTGAAAGAAAAGTTCAGCCAAGATATTCTACCTTAACAAATTTGTAAAGTTTATTTTAATATTGCAAAGGTTTTTAAATTTGGTGTGCAAGATAATACAAATATTTGTATATTCAATAAAATTCTACAACAAGCATAAAATTATATGTTAATCTTATTTCCCTTTTTTCACAAATACAACAATACATAATAATATCCATCGCCATAACAAGTCTTCTGCTGAACGAAGATTAACGAGAATAGATCATGAGTCTGATGAGGTCCTTCATTAAACTTGCCAACACTGTCATTCCAGAAGGTTTCTTCCCTCATCTGCTGTGAGTTGTGAGATATTTAACGGATTTTTGTCCATTGCAATGTACAAAAATTTGTAAATGCCAGTATATCTTGTATTTTTATTTAATTAGCATAAATAATAGTATCACGTTTTTAACCCACCTAATTTAACCTTTATCTAAGTCTACCTTTACCTATGTCTAAGTCGAAGGTAATTTATTTATTAGGGATTGTAAAAAAATTGTAATAAAATCTCTAATATGTATCACTGTATTTCAAAATATATTTTGTTTTCGTGATAGTGACAGTACTATAAAAAGTGAAGGGGCACGTACCGCCTTTACTTTTTAAATGGACTTCTTTAACTTAACATAATAACAAGTAATCAGCCAATATCTTGTCTTGATTCTTCATAGTTTAATAAGTACATTAAAAGTTAACAATAATCTCGTACTAACAATTGAAAATAAACGTCTAATTTTTATAGAGTCAGGGCGAATTTTACAATCGTCAATAAAAGTTATCCATTAAATAAATTATAAAACGCGACTGAACATAAAAGCGAAATCATTGAACTATTTTATTCACACAACTGTCATTTTTGATTTTGTTTTATGTTGAATCTTATTCTACGAATAAATTTTATCTAAAGATTGTAAAATTGACCCTTACAATAATATAATGCAGTGCACAACGATTCAAACCAATTGTAAAACATTAAATATTGCGTAGTCATTAAAACTAAAATTACGTCATAAATTGTAATAGCATTCAATTATCACATTCTAATATAATGGTAATTGCTACGTTTGTCATCATTAAAATTATAATGCACTGAACGAGAACTTTTACTGGAAAGTGAGGCAGTTAAAATCAAATGAGTTCTATTATCAATAATTGTGGGCGTAACAATACAAACACAATTCGACACACACTAAGGAAATAATAACGTTTCCTTTTGCCTTAGCATAGGTGTAAATTTCTTATATATGATTAGTACGATAATAGTCTGTTAACACAGAAATAAAGACTAAATAATAAATTTACTACAAATTGCCTCACAGTATTCTTGTGCTTACTAGGTTTTTGTACATTTTTATTATTCTATGCTTACGTACAAAAGTTAATAATGCATGCTATTATAGACTAAAGCTAAAATAAGTTTTATGAAATTTAAATGATTGATTTAATTTTCATAAAGAAATTGAAGTTATTATTTAACTATAGGAACTTGTTAAAGCGTTATAAAATAAATATACTTTAAATCTAAAAAAAACTGTCGTATATTTAAAAATAAAACCGATTTTCCATGCATGCTTTTCATGAAACCGTACTCAACGAAATATTTAAGTGAATTCTAAACCTATGTATGTTCTAAAAGAATACATGGGCCATTCGCAAGGCACCACGTAATTTGCAAGTGCAAGCCACCTTGCACTTGTTTCGAATGCCCCAAAAGATATCATCAGTGTTTCTTTCCTAATTTCACCTCCAGTTAGAGGGACTTCATTTTGAAATTGGTAGTATAACAACGCAAACACTATGTGACTGTACCTGTGCTTACTGTTGTTGTGCTGTGCTGTCTTAGAAGGATTTATTTTGACGAATAGTGGCGGCAGGCATTCGAACTAAAGGCGCGAAACGCCATGTTATTTGTTCACGAATATGCCAGCTAATGGGGTTATCGGTGTTGTCGCTAACGTTGTTGTGGCGGTGGGAGGTATAGAAAATTTGTAGAACAAAATTTTCAAGTTATATAATCTCCTTTACGGCGATGTTCCGGCACAGTGTGCAATAAGTACTCGTACTGCTCACATCGTACTCCCAGCAACACTTGCGCTTGTATTTGTCATCATTGATTTTCTCAAGGAATTTTTGATATTTAATAAGAAAAATGTTAGTGTCCAGGGAAAACTGTCCGATTATTTTGAAAGAAAACTACGGTTGTGTGAAGATTGTTGGGAGCCACTGCAATCCGGAGGAAACGACGGACGATTTCCTAAACACGCAAGCTGTACTGGAAGTGGAACCTCCACAAAGCGCCAAAAAGCCAAAAAGGAATTCATAGAATGGTTAGGCGCTTTGTGGGTTAGCGACGTAACGCCACCGATAATGAGACCATGATTGGTAGCGATTCAGAGTTATGCTCTGAAAACGAAGAACTTCAAGATGTACACGTTAGGTCAGGTCGTACAGAAAATAATGAAGGAGCTTTTCAGTTACATAAAGAACGAGGGCAAAGATTTGACAAACTGTTGCTACGAAATCTTAGAAGAGTGGTTCTCAAACGACGGGTTGTCCACGCCATTTGGCAAGGTCCAAACGGTGGAGTGGGGCCCAGATTTTACAACGCAGTTATTCGACCTGTACTCATCGTGTCACATGAAGCAGATGGAAAATCTGAAGAAGTTGGATACGGAAATACACAGCGAAGTAGAAATGGAAGAATCGGGCATCTTCACCATTGCAAAACACGAAAGACATTTGCACGTCATCCACGATTGCTCGTACAGTGTGGCTCAACGTGCAGATGTCACATCAAACGCCTGAAGGAGTTCACCACAGAAGATGCCGACGTCAAAGAAGGCTTTGACTGGCGACGATCGACTCAAGCAAGTGACATTCCTGATGGAGAAATCTACATCGAGGAAAATGCCGAAGAGTCGGACTACGAACAAGGCAGTCTCTTCAAGAACCGTCTGAAGGCGACAGTATCAAAATTGAGCCAAGGGTCCGTGGAGAACGAATCGGAGCTGGAGCTAGAAGTAAAGATGTCGACTATGAAAAAGAGACGCGAGACCAAGCGTCAAGTTCGCACGCCGACACCGGAATAGAGTGAAGAAAGCGACAGCGAGAAATGAATCAAGATGTCGGAGAGTGGGTGTATGCTGACGAAGTTATCGAAGAGGACCTTCTCCACTTTAACAGTGATTTCTTCGGAGGACTTGCCTGCAATGATGCATACAAGCAGCCAATGAAACTACGAGCGGATATTGCGAAAAATCTTATGAAAGTCAAAACGTGAAGGTGTTGACAAAGATTGTTAACGTTCAAAATGCTACCCAGCGTTGAACGTTCACAATAGCTGCAGCTGCTCCTTGAGGGGGTTCCACTGGATATTTGCAAAAATAATTATTATACTTAGAATATCTGACCAAATCCTTCTAAGACAAAAACCCCTTACTTGCTTGTGTTCAATTTTAATGCTACGCAAAGATGTTTTCAATGACAACTGACCCCGGTTACTCAGAAGCCAGATACGCAACAACAACTGGTATCTGACAACGTTAGTGCTTTCAGATACACAACAGTTTTTAAGCATGGAATAGAATTAATGATAACTACCAACTAAAATTCATTACATAAAAACACTGTATAATATATGATTAAATGACATATCGTCAGTGAACTGGCAATCGGTCCTATCTCAAAAATTTGCTCTTTACTTTTATAATGTTAAATGGTACTATCTGATTTCCGGAACATCGTTCAAAATCGTAATGACGCCTATTTCGAATATTACCACCAAAATTGGTTTCTTAAAATTGGTCCTTTCTCATCCATCATTGTTACTAGAAGCACTATGTACTATTTACTTGAACATTTTTGTACTGGTTGGGACACGCTACGAGTCAGTTGCGCATTTTATATCGTTTTTTGTATGGAAAGTGCGAAAATTTTTGAAATAAAACAGTTTTAGTAAAAGGCAATGATATTTAGGTACGTTATTCATTTAAATTTTTCATATTTCATCATTCATGTTTATATTTATTAACAAAACTGTGAATGTGTTCCTACATAGGACTTTTTGTATGTTTATTTTCGATTTACAATCACGTGCATTTTTTATCATCCTCAAAGAGATAGGATATTTTGCATCTTGTTCCTTCGTTATAATTTAGTTATTTTATAATGTTTACTGTTTCTTTTACAGTTTCCTGGAAAAATGAATAGAGAAAAGAGATTAGTTAACTTGGTTATTAAACAAAATATCGAAGAACCAACAAATAATTCAAATAAAGAGGTAACTTTTATCTGTAAACTTATCTCTTTAAACTATTTAAAGTGCAAACTTTAGCTTATTTTGCACGCGTCACAATGCTAGTTTTAAACATTAAAAAAAACAATTATAGTCATATTTTTGTATGTTTGTTACGCGATAATTTCATCAACTATAAATTGATTTTGATGTTAGGTATGTCAAATTTCAGATCGATCGATATTTAAATGGAAGATGGAAGGTAAATCTTATACAGGTTTCAGGGTTGATGACTCAAAAAAAAATCTGTCGAACCTAGAACTCAACGGGAAATAAAACCTACCTGTAGTAAGGACAAATGTATTCGTTGGAAAATAAAAAAAAAATTCAACATTAACACAGGAGCGACGAGATGCTATTTTTAAGTCTTAATTGGCAAGAAAGAAAAGCATTTGTGTGTGAATGTAATTAAAATAGACAAACAAAAAAATACCGTATCACGCACGACTCGAGACGAAAATTTACTTTGAAATATAGGTTAAGTTCGAGGAGATTTGAAGACAATAAAGAAGTGTGTAGAGAAATGTTTATAAATACTTTGGGTATTGAATATAGGATGGCGTAATTATGGGTTAACAAAGGCTTTTGAAATGCCATGTCCGCCGAAATCAAAAGCATCAGGCAGAGTACAGAGAAATGCAAAAATCGATGGATTGGTAAATTTCTTACAATTGCTTCCGAAAATGCCATCACATTATGGCAGACAACTCATCCAAGTTATATTTAGAGCCAATTTTTAAAACCATTAAAGATGTGTACCAGCTTTACAGCAGAAAATGTAGAGATAAAATATAGATGCAGTTTCCCGGTGTAAGTACAGAGAAGTAAGAAGTAGTTAACGGAATCTGAAAATATTTCTTTATTTCAATTAAAAAAACCTCAGCGTAATACATGCAAAAGTCATGAAGTAATAAATATTACGGATTAAATATGGAATGAACACATCAAAATCAAGGAGCTAGCAAGAAAACATAAACAATAAGACAAAGAAAAGGCATTGATTGATTTACGAGTAGTAATAGAGGTGGACTGTCAAGCTGTCAAACTGGCTCCATTTACTAACGCCAATGTTTGTTTTATTATAAAACTAAACTGGCGTGTCACAACTACACGTGTTACATGCTACTGGTTCTCTGAAAATCAAAACAATCAATCGGTTGCTTCATCTTTTGTATCTTGTCTAATAGATTATTTAGAGAATAATTGTTTAACATCTGACAAGAAAGCATCGTTATTTATTCCGATGGAAACAGTACTGCTCAAAACAGGAATAATACTATAGAGCAAACGCTCTTTTGAATTTTAGTATGCTGCATGGTGTTAACATTTACCAAAATTACCTGGTAGTTGGCCATACCCAAATGAACGTAGATTCCGTACATGGCTGCATAGAAAGAAAACTAAAGGCTCGCGAAATCAAACTCCCCAGCAAAGAAGCGCGAAAGAATCCATGTTCATACAAGGCAATCGAGTTGGAATGCCATTTTTTTAAAGACTACACACGTCCATTGCGACCATAGAATAATATAATACGTACATAATAGAACGGGGGAGTGGGCGGAGCCCGTGTAGCCACTAAAATGTCACTAATGCGTCAATTCACACGTATAAATGTCAACACGAGATGTGTTTTGACGTTACAATCGTTTCCAAATTTCGCATGCAAATT
>DWHP01004393.1:0-12607 GCA_018247895.1 Parnassius honrathi
GTAAAATAAATATAATTTCAGTGTCAGTCGCGTGTCCCCATAGCAAAATACCATACGACATAATGCTATGGAAATAAATAAAGTAAACTATTCCAGCTGTTTCAACACTGGTAAGAGTTCTAATCTTTTTTACAGCATATGCTGCAAATAATACTATAACATGGTTGTTTACGCTCGATCCACGCTAGTCTCCAGCGGGGAATCGGTTGATGGTGGGTTGCGCGGGAAGAGAGATTCGCCCGCGCCGGCGCGCTGCCAGGCAGTCTGGTTCAAGCCGCTTCTGGTTCAAGCCACGTCTGGATCAAGCTGCGCCCGCGACTGCCGCGTCGATGAGTTAAATTAAAATCGTTACAACGCGCTCTACGGCCGCCATCGTGTTGTTATTTCGTTAATATACGTGACAACCAGGCCTTTCTTTGAGATTGAGTGAGTAATTTAACTTAACTTGCTATTAATTTGTATCGACGAGTTACTTGAGCGGCTTTTTTGATATCGCACTAAATAATTTGGATTTTAGTCTGGAAGAATCGATTTTGCGCGGCTCCAGTGTCGTTTGTAGGTCGCGAGCTACATAATAATAGTCGCGTCGTGTTACGACTGCCTCCTGCGTTATCGTATTAATTTGATATCCTAAAAGAAAACTTTGCTTTGTCAGTGGAACGCTAAACTTTGTGACCCGGGCAAAGGAGGTCGCGTTACTCTTAGACTATAGTTTGTGCTAAGTTACGTTAGACTAGAGGTTGGATAACGGAAGCGGCGCCCGGAAGAGAGTGTATCCCTTGAAGCAGGGCAACGACATTGGGTGTTGCCGCTTACACCGGTGACGTCAGCTCAAGAAAGTGTATCATACTTTCTTACACTACACACACACTACCTTTACTTAACTCTGACGTCGCCTTGTGGTCGACCCTACTCCGGAACTAGGTAAGTTGGTTTGCTTGCTAGTCATATGTATAATAATTCTCCATAGGCTATTTGGGCCCTTCCCTCTGTTGCTCGTCGAGCTGGTTATTTATGGGCCCTAACCTAGTCGACCTTTGTCAGGGCAACTCAGGGCCGTAACAGACATAATATTGTTAAAATAGAGATGTAACACTATAATAATTATAATGTAACTTCCATGTCGTTAGTGGTGAAAAATAAACAAATTGTGTTATTTTTGTTGTTATTTACTATGTAATAAGGTCGCATATAAAATCGATCTTCCTTCACACTTTATCACGGCTTAGGACTGACGGATAGTCCTTAAATTATGGCCGGCTGGCGTATTATTTATGATGATAAGGAAGAAGAAAGTAATTGACAATAATCACTACGCAAAGAAATCCTAAACAGAACTCAATATGTTTTCGTAAACAGGCGCTATTGAACATAAACAATTTGACAAATACCGGATCAATGTAAAATGGCCACTTGTTAATGCAAACATTATACGCAAAAAACGACCGTATGGTATTTGATACGTAACTGCATGAATAACTATAGCAAAAATCTGTACGAGTTAAATAATACACTTCTCATTTGTTATCTCTTTCTGACTTGTATAGATTGTAATTATTTCGCCCGCTCACTCGCCACTCTCTCACTCGCGGCCTTTGAGTATTCAACCAACTGGAGAGACCATGCGCGTTAATTCCCAAACAAAAAGTCTGTCAATGTCAGGGGTCGCAAGAATAACAAACTACTTTATACTTCACTACAAATGTCAAATTGAATCACGTCACTATACACGCACTCTACATCATTTGTGTTCACACCTACATGCGTAATCAACGTAAGGCGAGGACTATGTCGATATTTTATAGAATATAGATAAACAAATCATCATAGTACGCATAAGTTCAGCGTTTGTAAAAGTGATTTTTAGTGTTTTTTCACTCATTAACTACATCCCTTCACAAGTCCTCATACATATAGCAGTGAATGGTTTTTAGTGTTATATAATATACTAGGACTTTATTAGTAAATATAATTATGGCCAGTTTTTGAAAGACTGATCAAACACAGATTTTAATTCAAATTTGATAAAAGTTAGCTATGAATACTTTCCACGTTGTTTTCGTACCAAGCAATAAATTGGCTGTGGCAGAATACCAGCGGTGACCTAAAATCACCACATAGCTGAGTCACAGGCCAGTTTGTCTCATTACGTTTATGTTATTAAGTGTGTTTCTAAGTTAAGTTTGTGAAGATTTTTATTTGTAATTTTTTTTAATAACATGTGTAAACTGAGGCAAATAAAAAGCTTATTATTATTATTATTATTAAAAACACTAATGCGTTAATAGTTTCATCGAGATTATCGGATGTAATATCAAACTCGTAGTCGACATAGTCGTAATGCCTTTGGGTGCTAGCATATTTCATCAACTGCTTAATTTTCATTTCATCCATGAGTCCATGACCAAGGTACAATTTTTTTTTGAATCAGGGTTACGCTCCGCTCTCAATTTTAATGCTGTCAGCGCTACTTGATTAAACCCTTATCGGCCATTGACTGTACCACTTAGTCAATGCACATGATGCAGGCAAATATGTTTTATTTTAATTTATTTAAGGCAACAAACAGTCATGTAAAAAGATAGTAGCATGGATAAATATTAGTATAACTAAAGACCTATAGTGCCTTTAAATAAACTTTTACAATATTTTAAGCTTATAGAGTCACTTTTAGGACTAAATGACATTATACATTTATTTTATATTAATACACTAAGTTCTATGATAGGGTAACTAGTTAACATTTGGTGTGCAATTAAGGAAAAGAGAGAAAAAAAAACTTTCTTAAAAATATGATTATTATAACACTGACAAATTCAGTTCAGATTCAATTGGCGAATTGAGTGCTGCAACATTTTCAGTGATGGGTAACTGGATTATTCACATGCCAAACTTTGAAAGAGAGCGGATTTAAGCTTTGATACTGATGTATTCAATAAATCAATATCTGTGAATTTTTTATTGTAAGTGCTAGTGGAACGATACGTGAACGATACGTAACGAACGGAACGAACGATACGTAAATGAGTTACGTGTATAATCTTTATGATATCGTGGAGTTACGAAAAGTGGTTTCGGACGCGAGGAGCGCACTGGCGGACGGACGGACTCGGAAAACAAATGACAATCTGCTAAGTAACAACGAGGAGTCGACTAGGTTATTAATAATTTTGTATGGAAATACTATATCAAACATTTTGCGCCTATTGCAAAGAGAAAGTAAATTGTACTTTTTTAATGAATTGGTGTATGACTGATTTTAAATATTTTAGCGGTAATTTAGGGATTTAATAAACAATTTTTGAACTCTTTCTATTCTCCTAATATGAACTTCATAACAAGGGCTCTAAACAGTGCTGCAAAAATCAAGGAAAGATCTGACAAAAGAGAAATATAAAATTTTTAGAATTTCGGGACGTTTAAAGGGTTTACTTATTCGTAGTATAAAACCTAGATTTCTAAAAGCCGAAGCTAAAATGTGCTCAATATGTGAAATAAATGATAAAGTCGAATCCGTAATTATGCCTAAGTCCCTGATTTTGGTTACTCTATTCAATGCCTTCTGATTTATGTGGTAGTCGTAATTAACGGAATTTTTTTTGCGAGTATACGATATTATGTAGCATTTATCGCTGTTTAGGAACAGATGGTTAGACTTGCAGTACGCATGTCATCTGTATAAGTCTTCTTAGAGCTTAGTTTTATGTTTCGAAAGTTTTACGTACCTAGCGATAGGATTTTTGTTGATAATCAAGTGTTAGGGCGAAACATCTTAACTCTGTGAAATATTTAGTTCAGGGCGGTTTTCCAGACTTACTTTTTAGTAATTGTCTCTTCAGAAGTTCGCTTTCTTCAGTGCCTATTTTTCCTAGTACCTGTTTTTTTCTTTATTTATCGAATCGAATATACAATCGAATTAGTGTAGGTCTCCAGACAGCCATCGAAATGTCCCTAGTTATGTGAATTTAGTAACAAAAAAAGTCGCCAATATATGTCGCTAAATATAAACTTATTAAAAAAAAACGCGAAACAAAGAAAAATCGAACAATATAATATAATGTATATACCTAAGAACGATAACCTTGTACACGTTATGTGATTTATTTGTAATAGGTAATGGAATACAGTTGTGATATTTTTTATGTGTTTATCATTGTAAAAGCGACATCCAGATAACCTTTGTTTCGGTTCAATTACACTTTTATAATTTCGTTAATGGATAGAGTATAGTATTCCTTACGCCTAAAGTAGTCAGGTGGCAATAAAAATTGAAGTAAGTAGGTACCGAACAGATGCAGTGCAAATGTCGTTAAAAGTCACCAGAATATTTTTTGCCGCTAAAAATTAATTTAATTCTCTAAATTATCAAAAACTCGTTAGATTTAGCGACAAAGTCGCTAAAGTGGCAGCACTATGTTTCAGATCCAAATGACGCATTTGAAGCGTTGTTACTGAATCAATCTTTGGAATCACTTCAGTGATCCGGATCAGTGAATTGGTTCCGCCATGAGGAGTTACAAACGCCTATCCTATAGTCTCCTCTTTATTCCTCATGAGACGAGACAAGATGATGGCTTCCTAAAAGTATACTACATAAATGGTGTCTCTTGCGCCTCCCTTGTATTTGATAAGTCGCGTCCGGACCGCGTTCGCCGCTGGTCACGTCCACCGATCGTCTGCTTCCGCCTGGGAGGGAGGAGTGCAGCGCGTCGCTTCGCAGTGGGTGTACGTGCCGTTGGAGCGATCTTGACTTGCGTCGAGCTTCGAGATCGCTACGAACCCCTCCTAGGATGATATATCCCCAACGCTGCGTTTCACCTAACACGCTGGAAAACGAGCTTCGGATGCCGGTGTGCTGTTATCAGGAGAGCGCACACTTGTCGGTGACACCGGATCTACGTCGAGATTCGGCTCCGTGGTACCTTGAAATCACAGACCCTTCGGCAGATCCCTTACCAGAGGCGTGAGATACGCCATGAACGTCTAGATACTAGGCCGTCACATACAACTAGTAAGGAGCACCAGAGGCCCGGATTGCTGCTACTCACTAGCGCACATTAGTCGGTGGAATTGGCCCTACGTCGAAACCCGTGTCTGCTGCGAGTCTCCGTGGGGCTTTGAGACTGCTGACCCTTCGGTAGCACTTACCTAGAGGCGCGAAATACGCCAACTAAGAAGAAAGCCAACAATGCCGTTTCTGGACAGGACTGGCCCATAGTAGTGGGCCGTGATGATTTCCCGAGACCTGCTGGGCAGAAAGCCCACGCAGAAGACATCGTACGCTATATTAATGTGATTTACTAATTTATTTTTCCGATAGAAGTTATTACAAGTGCTCTGCGCACAGTAACGAATTATCGTTATAATGAGACTACGTAGTACGTATTCCCTACAAATATTTGTCATATATAGAGTAATTTTTTTACAATAGGTATCTTTATATGTATTTGTTTATACTAAATAGCCGCTTTATTATTTATATATCTTTGTATTTTTATTTCAATGTTTTGTAGAAATGTTTAATAGATATATATTTAATATTTGCATAGATTTATTGAAAATGAGATCTGGCAGCACTGATGACGTGTAAAAGTCAATCGAGTCGACTTTAGATTTGTCAAGACAATTTCATAATAATCAATTTAGCTTGTTCTAAAACCAAAGAAAGAGCATAAAAGGACTGTAAAATTTGGGTAAGAATTATTTTTTGAATATGAACATTGCGTTTATTTTAATATAGTATAGTTTTATTAATTAAATTTTTCAGGACCGATACGACTCAGGGACCTTCAAGAAAAGAGTTTACTCCTTTCTAAAAGGCCGGCAACGCACCTGCAATTCCCCTGGTGTTGCAGTTGTTCATGGGCGGCGGTAGTCATTTACCATCAGGTGTGCTGCATGCTCGTATGCCCCCTCTTCTATAAAAAAATATCCATAATTTTACTATGGCAATTTTCGCAACCTTAAAAACACCGGGTTTGTTATTACTTTAGACCAATAAAGATATTAGAGGTACATATTTTTCTCTACATTATTGTAACAATATTTTTTTCAGATTAAAACACCATCATGATCACAGATATCCAGCTAGCAGTTTTCTCTAACATTCTAGGGGTTTCTATCTTCCTCCTGGTTATACTATATCATTACATTAATGCTAATAGTACTAAATGATACAGGTAAGCAGATATTTGTACATATAATTGAAGTGACTGACAACCTTAGTCTCATTTTGAGAGGCCCATCTAATCATCATTTGGGTCATACACTGGCAGTGTTATATTGAGCATTGAATATTATTGTATAATTGGAAGTGTATATGAACCACAGTTTGACACTTGTCACGGGCAAAATGTTACCTCATTTTTCACTTGAATGTATTTAAAAATGTAATATCTTAAATAAAATCTGAAACAAAAGAGTTGATGATCTTCAAATGGCTAAAAAGTGTTTCTTGAAGCATAGCTAAGAACACTCTTGATTAAGATACCTTTCAAATGAAAAAAGAAATATAATCAAAATTGTTTGCTTCACTCGGGAGCCATGATGCCACAGACAGACACACAGATACACACTACAAACATAACACCCCTCTGTTTTAATTGGGGGCTAATTAGACAATCATAACTATCCATTATGTAAAGACATGGCCACAATAAAAATTATTTAGATATATTAGGTATCACTTTCAATGTGATCAATATGATAAAAAATATAAAAAAAATTAATCTACACTTCTACAGTAATATTTTAACATATTTTTAAAATGATTTATATGTAAGTTTGTTTAATAGGAGATAATCTTTGAAACTGCTAGCCCAATTCTAAAAATTTTCAAGTTTCAGTATAAATTTAAACATTAAGTATACTGGTAAAACTCTATAGAAAAATAATCAGACTGTCTACTTTATGCTAAGCTAACCAAAAAGTTATATTTTCTTATAAAACTAAAGTGATCAATGAACTTACAGTCCACATTTTTTTATAGGATAGGGTGACAAACGAGCACACAGTCCACATGATGGTATGTGGTTGCTGTGGCCCATAGACATCTACATCTATCCTCGATTACGAATCAAAATGCAGATGCGTTATCACCCATGAGGACTAAGATGGAATGCCTTGTTTCCAAAAAAAAAGGTCGCCGGTTCTCTACACTCACCACATGAAACACAGCAGCATTAAGCAACTATTTTACATTGGTATTCTGTGAGAGCGTGGTCCCTCCCCGAAACTACCCATTCATGCTACAACTATACTACTAATATAACTGCAGTGTGGCTCTACCATATATAAAATGATAATAAGTTGCTCCTGCAGTGAACTTCAAAAAATGAAGACTTGCATTCATTTCTGATCTATGGTGATTGGAGCTGCTCTTTGGCTTTAAATTTAAGAAAAGATACAACAAATAGTTGGTTTTAGCAGTAAATATGCAAATGTGTCTGGATTTTTATAAAAAAATTACCTATTATTTTTTGTTGTACTAATTCTTATATATATATAATGACAAACAAATTTTGTATTGCTAATTTAGCTATTTAGTTTTTGCAATTTCTGACATTTCTATTACTCTAAACTCAGTCCGATAGAGTTGCTTGATCTTTATATGAAAAGAAACGGGATATATTGTAACCAAAAGAGTTTTTGTGTAAATTTCCCACATTCTTGCAAACTGTATATTATTATATTTGTCTGAGAACGCAGGTCAGAATATTTCCTGTCTAAGAATGCTTTTCTGTAACTACGAATGTTAACATTCTTGCTCTTACCCCTCTCAAAAATCCACCTATATAATAATTATAATGTGCAGTTTTTGTTGGTAATTGTTTGTTCAATCATATTTAAAAAAAGTTTTATTTTGCTTTTTGAGATTTTTTTTAATTTTAGAAACTGTAGTAGTAACACTCCTGTTAACTGCTCGCAAGTAAGCTTAAAATGCTTAGGAGTTTTTCATGACTGTAGTCAAATGTTGGACTAACTGGGTAAACCCACAATTTGTAATTTGCACTCGATTCCCAATAACCAATTAGGTAAATATTAACCAATAGGCTTTTATGTTACCTACTACTACTACTAATATTTTTGTTCCATTTCAGATTGAATGTCAATTCTAATGAATTTCAGTAGTGTGCTGTGCAGACATGATGGAAGTAATGTTTTTAAAATGTTAATAAATTAAGATTATTTTTAACAACTTTTTTATTTCCCTATTATTTCATCATGATTAACAGTCTCCTCAACAGCCTTTATTCGCAATAACCAGATTTTTTTATACAATGGGGGTGACAAACACATTGTCACTGGATGCTGTGGTGCATAGACATTTTCAACTTTTCTTGAGTATGAATCAAACTGCAAGTGCGTTGTCACCCTTGACGACTAAGATAGAATGCCTCGTTTGTTAAAGAAATGGGTGCCGGTTCTGTAAATTGACCATACGAAGCAGCAGTATTAAGCTGCTTTTCACACTACTATACTGTGAGAACGTGGTCTTTGACTGGTTGAGCCGACTCATTGGTCGTACTACCGTAATATAGATGTAGTGTAGCTCTACTATATAGAAAAACATTCAATAGCTTTGAAGAAGATTGCCAAACTAGCTGGTCACTTTTCATGGCATTCTTCTTCTTTATTTTATGGCTTCTTTTAAAAGAAGTCTTCTGGGAGTAACAATAAAGTAAACAAAATCTATTTTTTATATTTTTTCTTTGTGTTTGGCTTCTAATCTACAACAAAAGAACATAAACATTTCTAATTCTGCCACGATTCAAGAGTGATTAGTATTATGTTACAACTTAATAGTATAGACAAATGAAGAGAACACAAGAGACAGCAGACAGGTAGAATTAGTAGGACAATGAATGTTTTGGGGAAGTATAGCATACAAGGAGAACTTGAGTTGTGGACATTTCAAAAGTATGTGGTCAGTGGAACCTTCTTCAAGACCACATTCACGTAAAAAATTATCCCTTATTCTTAATTTGGCTAGGTGTACCGGTGTGCAAGAATGTCTGAAGCGAAAATGGCAAATGGTTAATGTAGTTTGTTGGCTTCATGATAATGAATAAACCAAGCTTTGTATCGGATTACGTCTTGAGCCCGAGCTTATTGTTTACATTTTATATTTTTAGTTTGTCCCCAGAGATCTTGCCAATCAGCCAGATCCTACTAGTGGAGGCAAGTCATGGGGGAAAATTTGGTACTGAGACAGGGTACGTGTTTGTGACGCTTTCTTAGCCATAAAATCAGCTCACACCATGTATAACACTCATTACCTTGTATCCCGGAGTACAAAACAAATTTTAGGCCTTTTTTGTGAACACTGTATAATGCTTTTTTAATAAAGAGGGTAGGGAAAGTAGTTGATTTAGAGTGGAAGAACCTGGAGATAATAGTTTGGAGACAGCTAAGAGAATCTGAAAGAATTAAAGTATTTTCCAGGTTGTGAGATTCGGCATATAGGATTGCCTCTAAAATGGCAATAGTGCATATAGATGTGAAAACTGATAATTCAGGTAGGCACTTAAAATTTAAAATTATTCTATATTTAGGAATCTAAACTGCAGAACCTACACAGTCTTTGCTAGAAGTGTGAAGCGTCTGTGTACATCATTTTTCATCATCATTACAGCCCTTCACATGTCCACTGCTGAACATAGGCCTCCCCCAAGGTATGCCACAAAGCACGGTCCTGAGCCACCTGCATCCATCGACTTCCTTCCTGCATGTCTTACCAGATCGTTACTCCGTATAGTGGGGGTGGCCCAACACTTCGCCTGCAGGTACATGGCTGCCACTCGAGAACCTTTTTTCCCCATCGGTTGTTGGTTCTTCGAGCTATATGGCCGGCCTATTGCCACTTCAGCTTACTAATCCGTTCCGCTATGTCGGTCCGTCTGGTTCTACTGCAGATATCTCATACTTCATAACCTGTAATTATACTGACTCTCTGTACCCTTTGACCTGAATACAGCGGCGCAGCATGTGGCGGAAGTAGATAGCCTACCCATCGGATTTCTAGGTAGAAATAGAGTCCAGCCATCTAGGTTCATTTGTAACGCGTGGTTTTAACAAGGAAGTAATTAGTAGGTGGTGGTAGTATTAGTAGACGAATATGTAAAAATTATTACATCTATGTAACTAGCTGGTACCCGGCGCTTGCTTCCGCAGAAGAAATAATTGTGGAAATATCTTTTTTTTTAATTTGGGAGGATTATATTGTTTAATTAGGGTTGATATTGCATTCATTGAAATTAAATGATATATGACTTTCTGATAGATTTGTCAGTACGATACCCGCGCCACCTACTGTAAGTAAATTGTACCATGCCTGTAATCTGGGCGCAAGGGCAACAAACATTAACTATAATGGACTTTAAACCGGACAGAAAACTACGCTTTTCCACGTAGTTAACTGTTATTTGCCAAGCAACGAATATCTTATTATACAATAGCAGCTGCTGACCCCTTAAGGCCATTGTTTAGAAGCCTTCCAAGGCAATTTACCATAAGAATATTTATTAGGACTACCGCTCGTGTTTGTCAACGTTACTTGCAGTACTATGGGGCTCAAAACACAATGTCTGCCTTATTTTTACCAGACTTTAAATAAGGAGAGTGTTCTTAATTCGGATGTATTTTTACGTTTTTTTTAAAATTGTAAACCGATTTATTGTTTTTTTTTTAATTAAAAGGGTGTTCAAACTTAAATTTGAAGAAAAAATTTTACCTCTCAAGGTGGAAAAAAGGGGCTGAAATTATATTGTACCTATTTAGCCGACATTCTAGTTGATGCCTTGAGGTTGTGGTGTTGCTTGATCTTGTCCACTCAGAAGTCTCAAATAATTAAACTTCTAAAAAACTGTACAAACCGACTTGTTGCTTCGATTAGTTCTACATGCTTATTTACCGCAAGATATGAGGTGAAATACATCTTGAGGAAACCTGCGTGTTCAATACAATATACATATAATATAATGTTGTTATTTAATGTTACGAATAAATTATTCATTCTATGTTAATACTAAATTCTTATTGAATACAGAAATATACATTTAGTTAAAAAAAATATTGTGTAATACACATGTGACATCCGTTACTACTGTGTAATAATGAAGCATAATATGCAACATAAATGAATCATAAATGCAGTTATAATAATCACTCATAATACTTCTTTTATATTTACATTTTCATAAAAAAACATTCATTTAATTATTTTATTTTTCAAACAATCGATCTCTGCATCCTTTATTGTCGAACATATTGAACATCCGTAAGAACTCCCGAGAATGGACTATTGTCTTGACGGTTTTGAAATGACGACGACAAAATAATGCACTGTGGTTAACTCTGTCGGACTGTACTTCAAATTTATATCCTCCGACATTGTGAAGTGTATAGCTATTTAGCACGCGAAACAAAAAGAAAATATCGATCTATCCGTACTACCGCAGCTAAATAATATATGGTTTTTATTGACCATTTCGGTGCAAACTAAAATTTTTTAAAAAAGGTAATAAATTAAAATATTTCCTTAAACTTTTAACCACATTCCTTTTATTTTATTCCCGCTTAAGAAGTTTGATGCAGGGGATTTGATGAACTCCTTACAAGCGTTTTTCTTGGTTCTTCGGAATTAGAATTTTTGTCTAAAGTTAATGTAAAGTTAGTCTATATACGTCCCACTGCTAGGCACAGGCCTCTTCCCACTTCTGAGACGGTTTTAGCGCAAGGAAGTGGCCGCCGCGCTGCGACAACGCGTGTTGGCGTGTTCTAAATATTTTTTTTATTTCTCAGACATGGAGGTTTCCTCACAATTTTTTCCTTCACCGTCGAGCACGTAGTAAATTAGCACTTAAAATTGCAACCAACAATTTCATTGGAGTCGATAAGGACCGAACCCAGGTTGCCCGCGTACTGTAAAATTTACAGCGAGAGCTAACCCCCTAAGCTACCACGGAATTTTCACCTATCAAAAAGTAATTTAAATTTCAAATAAATGAACGTTTATGGGGTCAAAAACAGGTCAAGATCTTGAGAATACAATATGGATGAGAGATGGGTCTCTTTACCTTTAGCTCTGATTTTTTTTTGCCAAGGCTTTCCATAGTCGGGCGTTGTCATGATGAAGCAATGGCGAATTGTAGTTCATTAATCTGGGTGGTTTGAGGGTCAAATTCTTCACCACTATTTGCAATCCTCGACAATAACTGTCAGTAGTCACTGTGAAACCAGATAACGATAAGTCATTACATTATAAATAAAAAATAGCGTTATTGGAATGTAGGGCTTGAAAGTAGGGCAATTTAACAGGAAAATACCTAATACGGTAATTCATTCACTAAAATAACATAAAAAAATTAAGGGCTCAGAAGACTAAAAGACGTTTCAAAAATGGTTCATGCGTTTAACATGAAACTGTATAAACATTTATAAATTTCATCTTCTGTCCACGTATATTAAACGTCATTATGTCAAAAATAATAAAATATATACTAAGATAATATTAATAACGTCTTTTCGTAGAGGCCTCATTTTAACCGACTTTAAAAAAAGGAGAAGGTTCTCAATTCGACTGTATTTTTTTAGTGTTACCTCAGAA
>DWHP01004394.1:0-12604 GCA_018247895.1 Parnassius honrathi
TGTAGAAAAATAAAAATATAACTGATTTAGTATGTGTTTATTTTCTTGGTTAGGCCGAGTACTTTTCAATCCACCCTTTGGTGCTCACAAAAAAATAAAGTAACAACTAACAGACTACATGCGAACCCACAGCTGGGCACAGTTGTCTATTCCAATGGATTTGTAATAAAAAGTCTCTGCTGCGTCATTGCATGTTGGCAAACACATTTAAAATCTAAATTTTACATGTGGTAGATTCGTTTTATATTATGGTCGTAGCACGAACGATTGGGTCGGCTCGACTTGGGAAGGTCCACGCTCTCACAGTGTACCAGCGTAAAATAGCAGCTTAATGCTGCTGTGTTCCGTATGTTGAGTGTAAGGAACCAGATACCCTTTTTACTGGAAACGAGACATTCCATCTTACCCCCAGTGTTGACAACGCATCTGCATTTTATATTCTTAATCGAGAATAGATGTAGATGCCAATGAGCCACAGCCACCGCGTATGAGAGGCGTAACAATGTATTTTCGGTTTGGGTGGGGTAGAAAAAGATAAAATCATGAAATATTTTTTATTTTTAAATATAGTCTCCCATGACACCAATATATGTATAATTTACTTGTTCGTGAAAAATTTTTTTCTATTCTCTGGAAAAAAATTTTTTGTCTTGGCCCGGAAAATGCTCATATACAGCGAACTTGAGCTCATTATCGTCAGCAAATAGCTTTCCTCGATGGTCTTTTTTAAATTTGGGAGTAAAAAGTAGTCACTAGAGATTAGATTTGGGTCGCATGGTGGGTGGTCAATTTCCTCAAACCCGCAGTCTCGTACAGCGTTATCATTATGTCACTCTTCTCTTTTCTTTTACTGCCTCTTTCTAACGGCGTAAAGTTTGTCTGCGATGTTGCTTTTTTTTGTGTACTCGATCAATAATATTCCTTTGGTATTCCAAAACACTGTGGCCACGATTTTAATGACCGATGGAATGACTTTGAACATTGGGGGGGGGGAGTCTGATCCTGCCATTGCGTAGACTCCTGTTTACTCTCAGGGTCATAGTGGTGAACCCACGTTTCATCTCCTGTAACTACCCTATCGAAGATATTTGTTGGGTCCTCACCACACAACTCTAAAAACTGCCTACAACTGTCAACCTGCGTCTAGATAGTCATGCAATATGGTGTGTATGGAAACAACGGATAAGTTAGTCATTTCTGCTAACATCTTAATTCTTACTCGTGCATCTTCCAATACAAATTTTTCAATAATTTTCACATTTTCTTTTGTAGCCGCTGTGAATAGCCCACCAGGGCGGGGTCATCTTCGATGCTTTCCCTGCTTCTTTTGGATTCACTTGACCACTTCTGTACTGTTGACTTTGAAGGAGCAGTCTTGGTAAACGGCCACCATTTCTTCATGGATGCTTTTTTTGGGTTTTTCCTTGTTTAGTGAGAAATTTAATCATCGCACGGCGTTCGAATTTTTTCAACATTGTCGAGTCAGTGATTCCCGTCGACATGACTGAAGGTTACATAAGAAGTAATGAAGTTATCATGACGACATTTCCATATTTATACCCTCAGGTAGTGTGCTTGTGATTTTTTTAATTATCCAAAATATTAGCAAATCACACCAATACGGACAATACATAGAACGCCCCTCGTACCATCAGGTATACTGTGTGATTATTTATGTATTTTAAAAAATCGTAAGTATTTTGCAGATCGTTTTTGTTGTTGACCTTTTAGCGTCAAGTAACCTTTAGGCAATAAAATACACGCGAGTTATCTGAACAAATTTCTCTAATCGATAAATCGTTAGATACGATTTCTGTAAAAACCTTAGGTCGGTTCTAATGAATGATAGTTATATATTACGTCATTGTACCAACCCATTATATTCATAAATGTTTTAATGTACAATGTAAATGGTGTTACACGTAATTATGTGTCTACGACCTTAATATGTCGCTTATTCCACTTAGTTCCACATTGTACACACAATCGTGTGTCATTACTATAAAAACGGTGATTTTTACCGCGATATGGTCAATATGACAGTATATTTACGATCATCATGATGTGTTGGAAATATTTGCCAAAAGATTTACATTTGTTGGAATTAAAATCTGTACTAAACATACACCGGTCACACATTCTGGGTCTATGTTTGGCTCCAGGATAAATATTTCATGTATTAAATTTTTATAATATATAACACGTTTTTAAAACGGTCAAAAATTATTACTTTTATTTCATGTTCTTACATTGTCATCCGAGTCCGAACTATGTTCAAGTTCCAGTCATTGGGAAGTTACTTTAAAATCAATTACTAAATTCGATCCGAGCAGTCATACACGAAAACGTTTTAATAAAAACGTGGTAAAATGGGTGACGTAGTGATGGGCAAGTGAAAAAATTATATCGATGTATATCGTATCGATATTTCTAAACAGTATACATAGATATATTTCGCGTGATAAATATTGATATATGTCATGTTTTGCATGATGTAGTAGGACAAGGCCGAATTCGATACTTCAAAATAAATATCGAATATCGATATATCGAGATTTAAAAATATCAGTAATATAATATGTCGATACTTTTATGAGAAAATCTCGATATATCGACATTTTTTAGGTTTTCGACACAGCATTAGATTCAATGTGCTCTTGAGCGTCTTTCTTCACTCCTTCTTTGGTCCTTTTAAAAAAATCCAGTCGACACGGATCAATGACTGGACTGTACTATTTTAAAGACCGATTCACACGTTAGTGCATTGGCACTAAGCTCCTACACATATGTTTGTACAAATAAAGCCAAATAATATAATAGCCAAAGCTTTGATGAACTTACTCGCTTTATTAACAATCAATTAATTTTTTTATTCATGAAATCTTTAAATGTAATTGAATATTAAGTTTCTCTCTATTCTCAACAATCTTTTAATTGCCTTTTATACGCAAATCATATTAAAATGAATGACAATACATCATCGTAACGTTCGAGAGAAAATCACTAGATAAGACGTTTCAATAGAAATCTATCGTTTGAACATCGAAGGTAATTTTTGACAGGTTTTTTTGTGTCCAGTTGATTTGTGGTTGTTCACGATTCGCTGAAGCTGCATCCGAGAATATGTCGGCAACGCTGTGTGTAATGAGGCGATCTTCACGAAAAGGCAATACTCGATTGTTAATTTCTTTTTTTTATGTTAAGTTCGATTTCTTTACCCATATGATTGAGATCCGTGAAATACATAGTAGTTTTAACGGTTCTTTGCTTTGCTTTAACCTATTGAGAGCAAATGTTACTATTTTTATCAAATATTTAAATCTATTTATTATGAAAACATATTTCTTTTAAAATTATATTAGTTATTAAGTAAAGTTTTTTTGCGTGAATTGAATTCGCAAGGTGAGACGTATTGGCCAGTGAACTCTGACCGTCAAGGTCTTGCAATTCATTTTAACTTTGTTGCTATTTAGACTGTAGACGATTTATTTGTCCCAGCTTTAATAAAATATAATTCTTCATCATGACAAATGAAAATTGTTGATGCTTGTTTCTAAATAAATAATTCAATAAAACCTTTGATTGTAACCTTAGCGTAATCAAGACAAATCAACTGACATTTCCATTATTGAATAATATTGATTAGCAATCTCCCCACTTGATTTTAGGCCCTAATGCGCTCGATTTAAAACTGCGAACAGTTTGCTTTAATTAACCCTCCGTATTGTTTGTAACGCGTGCCGACTGTATGGCGCCAATTGAAATAAAACGTTGACTTTTTTCTGTACTGACTGGTTTAAAACTCCATTGTTGTACCTAGGTTCTGTTTATATAAAGTTGTAGAATATTTTTAACGATCTGTGCAGGCTTTGTTCGTGTTGGCGTAACTCCAGAAGCTTTTGAGAAGATGGTTGAAACAATAACTCGTTCACCGGGTTAATAATTATATCGTCATTAAGTCATCATCCCACCTCCGATCTTATATGCGTTAGGTACATCGAACACGGGTAAATAATTCTATAATCTGTACATCTATTACTCTACGTGCTTTTCTTTCTTGCGCAGAATAACAAAACACACCCATTCGCCGATACCACATCCCGTAAATAGTGAAGTGTGTCAAGGGTTGACAAATTTGGAATGCGGTTATTTTTAAAATTATGTAAAGTTACAGCCTAAAACTTCGCACAGTTAGGCAAAGTTCTGCTTTCATTTCTTAGAGGGTTAAATCGCATGGTATAAGCACTCCCCGGTTATTTTATTGCGTGCGAGAAACCCGAACTCGAGCCCCGTCAGATACAATGAAATTTTTATTTATCACGAGGTCGATGGTAGAGGAAAACATAATATTAAGAAAAGCAATTGTCTTAGAAATAAAGTATTACGAGAATATATGAAGCCCAACAAAATGCGCTATAGTTTACTTACTTACTAGTTTACTTACTATTATAGCTATTCTTTTTATCGTAATTCAGATAACTATAAATCTGAAATAATTAATGAAATTAAATAAATAATAAATCTACAAAAATAGAGCTTACTTACACTTCAAAGGGATATTTACAATTTTGCATGGTCCCTTAGGCCGGCCAGATACATTCGGAATCCGATTCGGGACTCCGACGTGACGCCGCAAATCCATATAAAATCAAGGACCTATTAAACACATACAGTAGTTTTCCGTTCGAAACTTTGTGAGGAAAAAGGTGATTCCAAATGTATGTGGCCGACCTAAAAACATACGTTCGGGATTCCGAAACCGGCCCTACAAAGCCTTTATAAAGCCTATAGCAGCGCGGCCGACTAATAAGTGTTCCATAGCCCTTTTAGGTTCTTTTTATCATATATCTGGGATTTAATTACCGTTGTCCATACACCCTACATGTCTCTGGGTCTATAAATTGGGACGTGTTGAGGTATGTATGTTTGCTGAAGTATAATGCAACAGTTTTTGATCTGAAAACTTCTTTGGAGATTCGGAGAATACCCACAATTTTGTTTGAAGATTATTCTTAAGTACTACAAAAAGTAAATGCATAATAGTTGTCTACGGCTTACCGTTGCGGTATGCAAGTGACATGTAATTATTCTTCGCCTTAACACTTTATTGTCTGTGGTCTTTAGTATTCCGTCGTATCTTGTCCTTAACAAAGGCGAACTGAATTCGAGAAACAAAAGAGGGTATCCTTAAAAAGGAGACGATAGAAAATGGAGAATGTTTGTTTCTTTTTTATTTAAAACGAGCTGCGCTTTGTCTAAACCGCAAGACTCTACGAGTACGTAACGTCGCTGTTAAGTAGAATACAAACGTCTGGCCATTGGTTTTTATTTTTAAATTTAACAAAAAATTTCTACAAATTTAGAATAAAAAACTTTATGACAAAGACAACTTTAAAAAAATATCGATGGCAAATACGCTTAAAGTTATGTCACCGAGTCTTGTGTTGGCTACCCAATTTTAACACTGTATGATGCACCTGCAGCTTTGTGTGTAGGAAGGGTTAGCCCACAAAAATAGTAATAATAAGATTTTTACGATTTCTGTGGGTTAGCCTCATTGCTACGCTTGCAGTCAGTTTGGTGACCGCGGTACCCAAACTGACTGCAAGCGTAGCAACAGCGTACTGACATATTACCCAGGCTTTTATACGTGGTAGAGCCACGTTGCAGCTATATTGTGGTTGTAGCACGAATGGATCAGCTCGACCGGGGAAGGACCACGCTCTCAGAATATCAGCGTAAAATAGCAACTTAATACTAATGAAACTGGAGACCCTTGTTTACTCGAAACGAGGCATTCTATTTAAGTCCTCAGGGGTGACAACGCATCTGCATCTTGATTCTTAATTGAGGATAAATGAAGATGTCTATGGGCCACTTATCATCAAGGTCGACTGTGTGCTTGTTTGTAACCTTTATTCTATATAAATAAAGGGCGCCTGGCGCACCTCTGACTACTTTCCGTCGCTGGACTGGATGTTTTACATCTGGTAAATTAAACGGACCGTGCGATGGCAACGTTACTCATCTTGTCCCGGGCCGTCGTAAGAGGCGACTATGGTATAAGGTAGGAAGATAAAGAATCCTATTTTCTAGTAACAATCAGCTAGCGACAGTTCCACTATGTATTTGATATGGTTATTATATCGCCATCTACCATATGCCGCAGGATTTCTCTTTCTCTTAGTCGGTGTATGTCGACGTGACGAATTCTCTTATGGCATCACCATACGACTAAGATATACAAAAGGCAAGTAATTCAATGGTGAAAGTAAAATCGCCTGAATTTATTTAAGAACTTTGTTGAATTAATTCTGTACTTTACTTTTTAATTATTTTATCTATAAATGTGGCGTTATTTATGTTTAAAATAATAAACTTCGTTTGTTATATAAATTTTACACTCAAATTTTATTTAAATTTATAGATTTAAAAAACTTTCACGGAAGCTTTTAGTGCTAACGCGAGGCTCGTAGCCTTGTTAATAAATTCATAGCTTTTTACTTCTAACATATTAGTGACGTGCATGATACCGGGACACTGCTTATTAATTGCTTAACATTCAATTTATTATATTTAAAATAAAATTCCACCAGTGGCTTTCATAAAAGGTCTTCCAAAAAGGAGACCGAGATAACAGGAAAAACAGTATACTGTATCCTATCTCATTCTCTCACAGGCCAAATCCTGTAGATATCTTTGTCTCTTTCTAGCGTCGTTTTTTCGTTTCATCGAGTTTTAAATCTTTTCGAAGCTTTCATTTCAAAAAGTATGCTGTTTTCAACATCGTACCAATAATACCGTTTTGGCATTTCTAGCGGTCAAATGTGCACATGTAAAAAGTCATATTTACGGTCACTGGTCTACAAATTCTAATCCTTATTAAAATAGTAATTTAATGCATGTCATCTATTCGTGAGCGCGTTTTAGCGTTGTAACACCTACCTATACACTACCATATATTGTCCCGCGGGTGTCGTAGGACGCGACATAGGGAAACAAATAGAATTAAACATTCCACTAATAACTAGAAAATATAAACTGCTGTTGCCAACCCGCTTGCTAAGCGTGGCAACTGTGGTAAATATACCCCAATCAGGAGCCAGTCAATGGGAAGGCCTATGTTCAGCAATGGATTGACGAAATGTAATGATGATGATGATGACATGTCAATTTACCTGACTTTGAGCGTTAGTTCACAGCAGTGAAGAATACAACGATGATAAATATAAACAAAACGTTTCACGTGGCAGAGCCACGTTGAAGCTAAATTATGGTTGTAGCACGAATAGGTCCGCTCGATCGGGGAAGGAATACCAGCAAAAATGGCAGCTTAACGCTGCTGTGTAGAGAAGCCGAGACCCTTTTTAACTGTAATCGAGACATTCCATCTTAGTCCTCGCGGGTGACAATGCATCTGCATTTTGGTTCCAAATCGAGGATAAATGTAGATGTCTATGGGCCACAGCATCCACTTACTATTAGGTAGACTGTGTGCTCGTTTTTCACGCTTGTTCTATATAAAAAAAAGAACAAAAGGCGAAACAAATACACATCGCAAACAATATGATGTAAAGTTTACATGTTTATAATGAAAAATGCAGCTTCGTTTCTCTGAAGTTTATACTAAAGCAATTTTGCAGCGCATGTGAAAATAATTTTAATTTCATTCCGTTTGCAAGGTGCGCTCGGTTGTGAATAACTGACTAAAGGCTATTGTTCGTTTTAGTTGTTCGAAATTTAAATTTGTAAAAATTTAATTTACCGGTCTGTGTTTTTATTTTTCTTCGGTAATGCACTCGTACGTTTTGTATTCTGCCAGTGTTAAAATATTTAAAATTTTAGAACTATATTCGAACTTTGGTCTCATTCAAGAATAGTGTCAGTTAGTGGATTACACACTTTTACACATACGTATACGTGGTAGAGCCATGCTGCAGCTATATTATGGTTGTAGCGCGAATGCGTCGACTCGACCGGGGAAGGACCACGGTCTCATAAGGTACCAGCGTAAACTAGCAGCTCAATGCTGCTGTGCTTCATATGGTGAATGTACAGAACCGGAGACCATTTTTAACGATGCATTCCATCTTAATTCTCAAGGGTGACAACGCATCTGTATTTTGATTCTTAATCGAGGATAGACTATAGATACTAACCATAAAGTGGTCTGCGTGCCCGCTTGTCACCTTTATGCTATAAAAAAAAAAACACATTCATTAATTTGTGGTCTTTTTTCTTTTATCGTAAATAATCACTACATTATTTACTTTCGAAGCTGTAAGTATTCTTTGAGGTTTTTGCTAAGTTTTCTCAGATCCACTAAAACAGCTCTGTATATTCCTCAGTATTACTAACAGCTTAAATACACCTTATATTTACATAGTCCCCTTATAATGAATTGGATAAGTTCATCCGATTATAAGGGTTGAAAGCGATATCTCGATAAACAGTTCAGAGTTATATTGCTAAGACGCTTGAGGCGTTTTGAGTGATCGAGGAACAATAGGACAAATTTTAATCGACATTGACTAAACATTGAGACGCCGCGGTGCCGTTCTGATAATTTTATAGTTTAAAAATACAATACGCCGCAGCGATATCTTTATTTTGAATAAGTAACCACCCCCCACCTCGTGACCATGTTGCATGGACTCATGGGGGAGATATTTGGCAAAGTTGCCAGTCTTGGCAGGTGGATTGGCAACAGCAGTTTTTTGTTTTTTAGTTGTGAGTGGGAGGACGCTGCTGCCCCTTTCCTGAGTCGTTTCCCTTCGTCGTCTTTTACGACAGCCACGGGTCGACGTAGTGGATGTTCTTACACCACTACTAAACGGATTACATACATACATACACGAGAACATCATGCTCCTATCCTATGCTGGTGTTTTGTGCTAGTGTGGTCTTTTCCTGATCGAGCCGACCCATTTTTGCGGCATATTAGCAGCTATTACCCACATTTACTGTGTTGCGCTATGGCTCTGCAACGTAATAAATAAATAAAATAAATATTTCCGTTGATGCATTTTAAAGCAGGGAAAGTATCAAAATATGTACTAATTTGTAAACAGACATTTTAATAAAGAGGAGTCCATGGTTTATTATATTTAATACCAGTTCCCTCCGCTCCAGTGGAATTATTCATAAATTCCCGTCTAAATGTCTACGTTGGCAACACCTTGTGGCGCTTGGCTTGCAAATATTGCGTCGTTTCACAGATTAAAAAATTGATTCATCATTTTTAAATTTTTATAAACACGATATGTATTTTGTTTTGATTCATTGTTTTGCTTATCGACTTTATGCCTTCAGTCTATCAGAGCATATTGTTGAACATAGGTCTCCCCATAGGTAGCCTCGTATTGAAACAAGACTGCTACCCATCTGGTTTTGTTTCCCTCCGTCTACTCTTAGGACTCCCACGGGACGACATGGGATAAAAATATTCTTACACCAGCAATACACGGTTTAGTTTCAGTTCTAGTTGAGAGCCTTGATTTCAAAGCGTGCAAGGATGTTTCGACCATTTTTTGAAGAAATGCAAGGATCTTAATTAAGGATCTTAACTTGGGTATAATTATGGACAGTAGACTAAGGTTTGAAAATCATGTTATGCAATCAGTGAAAAATTGTTTTATAGATTTAAAGCATTATGTAATATCAGACAATACTTAAGTGAAGAATTAAGGGTTCAACTTTGCGAGTCATTAATACTCTCGAAGCTAAATTATGCTGATATTGTCATGGGAGATTGTTTGCTTGCCCGAGCAAAACTTGTTATACAACGAGTACAAAATTCATGCGCTAGGTTCTGCTATCGAATTCCTCGTAGAGGTCATGTGACACCGTTTTTAAATCAGGGCAAACTTATTAATATGAAATCTCGTAAATCGGTTCATTACAGTTGTTTACTTTATAAAATATTACAAAATCGACAACCGGAATACTTATATGAAAGGCTCAACTTCTCGGAACGTCCCTCACGGGAAACTCTTCGATTATTGTATCCAAGATACAGAACGGCCGCGTTTCGTGGTAGCTTTCGGTAAGCTGCCACAAAGTGTTGGAATAATATACCGCCTCCGATAAGGGGCAGCAAAACAGTTCGCACTTTTAAAATAAAACTAAAAGAATACATTTTAAATTTGCCAAGTAAGTAGAATTCTGTGTCGATGTAGCACATTTTTCTTATGAAGTATACTGTATCTGTATATTATAAAACTAACGAATACTTGCTTAATTGTAAATTTATTTATTTTGCTTCTGTATCTTGTCAAATAATTTAATTATGTGTCTTGTGCCTTGCACATGCCTTTTGTTATTTGTATTTTTATAAGTGTTGGAATCTATGATTAGTGTCATTAGTTAAGTATATTATATTCCACCTATATCTCTGGCGTTTACTGAAAATCAGTAGTTGTAGTTACCACTATGTGGTTTCTATAACATTTATGCTGAGTTTTTGAGTGAGATTTATGAGAGATTTTTTTATTGTTTGTACTAAAGTGGTGAGTCTATTGCTTCCATTGCCTTTGTTATATTCTGTTAGCCTTCCAATCTCTCTTCTGAAATCCAATATCTTTTTCTTCAACCTTTTCTGTCAGGCAGGTTCTTTATTTCGACTTTGGGTAGGCGTTGTGTTTGTGTCTCTGATTTTGGTCCCATTAATTATAGCTACTGTGTACGCCACGCAGTAAATTATGGTTTGAGTGGTCTAAAAATCCTACACTCTCGATATATGATTTGGTAATATTTTAGTGTTTATAAAATCTACAATTTGTGCTAGCCTTTTAGAATTTTTTTGTTTTGGTATATAAGGTCGTTTAATTAAGTTAGTATTCCGAAATTTGTCTATTGCTATTTTAAACAGTTCCTGGATCTTTTTCGCGTCGTTATCTTCTATTGCTTGGTTTTTTTGAGGTTCATAGGCTTGAGTGGATACCACTGATTCGTCAGTTTGAAGTTGTAAGGTTAAGCTAAGTGTATGAACGGGAGTGTTACTTTCTATAATGTATGGATGAATGTCGGCTTCTTGTGAGTTTTCTGTTTCGGGTGTAAGGATCGTGTGTTGTGATGTGATAAGTGATGAATTATTTTACGTATTGTCTCGTCGGTAATTCAGGTTGCTTGATATATTGTCACGTATCTTTTGAAGTCTTTGGTCATTAATCATTTTATTGTTCAATATAACTCTGATATTCTTTGTTCACTTACACCTGTAACTCACCCTGAGTTATTCTATAATTGCTTGATGGACGGGTCTACAGTAAGCTGATTTATTTTCTCCAAGTTTGGTGATTTTATAGTAATTTCTCACAGTAGATTCGTTTTGGTCAGCTATCCATCGTCTTCTTTGTGTGAAGCTTTGCTGATTGCAAAAATGTGATTGCGTGTGTGATTGCGTGATTCAGTCGGTTTGTAAATGATTGATAGTACTGTGTGTTTGTTGTAGGTATACTGCAACTTCATTCCTTATATGATCTAATATTTTTTGGGGAAGTAATTTATTTCTGAGTATAGCTCTGCATTGATCTCCTAATCGTTGTCTTGATGCCTGCATCTGCGGATATTTATTAGAGAATTGTTTATGTAAATGATCGAGGTATATTTTGCTAGTATTTATTTAGTGACTAAAGGTACGTGCGCCAGATGAATTTATTCATTTCTTCTGTCCATCTTTTGTGCGCACGATTTCTGTCTGAGGTGGGTGCAGGTTCAGTGGCATCAGCCTCCTGCGCAACGTCCTCAGACATGGGTGATACAGAGTCTGATTTCGTTGAAGGCTGCTATGAACGTGGAGATGAAAAAGACGACTCGAATAAATGAAAAGGTAAGGGGATCGATGATATTATATCGCTTAGCATGTCTGAGTCCATATGTGTCGCTTGGGTCGTTCGACGGGTTGCTTTCGCCACTCGGGGATTCTTCGCACACCTAGGCCCAGTCTCAGGCTGGCTTCCGTGATAACCAGTGCTGCTACCGGGTCCGCCGAGCACTTGGGACCGTTTACTTCCTGTTAATACCATAATTATTCTCCATTTAGGTTTGGGTATGGGACTGTTAGTTGGAGAGGGTTGGCAAAGATGTTAGTGGCTAATAAAATGTACCTCCTGTGTCGGTAAATACAGAGTATGGTTAAGTTCGTAGTGGGTTCGTAGAGGTTCATGCCTCCCCTTAAGACCCCCCCCCATTATTATTATTATTTTGCGCCGGAATTACTGGATTCTTTCTGCACGTAATTTTATTCGCAATTGGGTGCACTGATGTATAGCTTGACTTCGAGTGCGTCCTTGGCTTTCATTTGCGGAAATTGATTCTCCAATTGGCCTTGTCATCTAACACAATATGCAAAGCCTTTTATGCACACCGGGTTAAACTTGGTTTGGCTTGGATGGAAGTTGTGGCGAGCCAGAATGCGAGTGTTACACCTATGGACCCCGTCACCATAACGCCAGAAGACGTGGCTGAGGCAGTCCGTAGGGCCCCGAACTGGAAAAGTCCGGGGCTCGACGGGTTGCATCATTACTGGCTGAAGGGGTTCGTAGTGTGTCACTCTGTGCTCGCCCGACAGTTCCAAGAGGCTCTCAACCAGAAGTCGCTCCCG
>DWHP01004395.1:0-12604 GCA_018247895.1 Parnassius honrathi
AACAGCATGACGACAAACCCGTATAAAGCCAAAGAATATGCTTCTTGCGATAAACTATATTATTGTTTAAAATATTTTTATTATATTACAATACATGCAACTATTTTACACGCATACGTCTAGTGGCACGTACACAAACACCGTGCCGGAGTCTGCCGAACTGAAACGACGTTAGACGATGTTGGGTTTTGGGGTGTTAGGTTTATTTCGTTACGGAATTTCTTGATTCGTTCGCCGCGCTCAAAGCCATATTTATATATGCTTAAAACGTAAATAGCTTAAAGCGTTTTTTAAACATAATTTCGAGATTTCGCAACATTATTTGGTGAAATTTGAAGCACTTTTGCATTTTTTTGCAAGCGAGACATTCCAGGCATAGCCTGCATGGTTAACCATTTTTTTAATGAAGTAACGTAATATTACTAAAACTTATATTTACATATTTATTAAAGTCTCAGGAAAAATAAAATACCATATTATATTCAAAATGTTCACGTCGTCTAAAACTGAACATAAATTGTATTCTAAAGGATTGAGGTCTGGGCCCGATGAAGGCCAGTCTTCAGCTCTTATAAGGTCCGGAACGTTGGTTTCAAGCCAGGCGTGCGGAGTTCGTGCCTTGTGACCAGGTGCGGAGTCCTACTGGAAAGTCCATGGTACATTTTTAAAAAGTGTATTGCTGAGAGGTTTCACAACACGATCCAAGGCTGTCTTTTGATACATTTTGGCTGATGTTTTCACTCCTTTTTCACAAAAATGTAGCTTTGTGACGCCTTGATAAGACACGCCCCACCAAAATCACTGACGCAGGATGATGACCACGATGTACCTTTTTGGACCACTTGAGAAGCTATCTGCCTGCGAATTTGCTCTGCTACAACGTGATCAAACCCACAGTATAATAATATAAAAATAACAAAATCAATAATGTCTGTTTAAGATATTTTTAAATCAAAACAATATCGTTAAAATAAAACACCTCGATTTTAACCTTAAAAACACTTCAAAGAGAATGATTAATTCGGGAGGCGAAAAGTACTTCGCTTTTTATTAATTGTTCTGGGACCCACAGTTATGAAAATACATACTTATTCGTATTTTAGATGCACTTCCTGGTGATTTCATAACAATTGCAAGTGAAGCATTCTATATGCAAACATGGTAATATTATGCATATGTTAAATTTGCATTTAAATGTATGCTTTAAATTAACGCTGTCTCAGTTTGGTTCACTTATTTGTAATTACATTTCTGGATCCAAGTTCAAATACTCAAGAAGTATTTGCAAATTATTTACACTCAATAAAATAATAAATACTTAATTACTATGTAGTTAGGCTGGCTTGGTAAGCCAAAGTAGATATTGATCTCTAACACCAAAGAACGTCATTCCTTCCCAGCCTGCGCTCTTTCTATTTAGCCCAATGAGTTCACAGGTCTTTTTCCAACATGTCACTCAACCGATCGCTTAGCAACAAATGTCTAAAGTTATACCATCTTCCATCATCTTCACGTGTCCTAAGTGGCAGATAAAGATTTTGCAAATGTTTATTATGTTAGGGTCGTCAACTCTCTTGTTCTTCCTTATATCATCATTTATCTTCGTCTTAAGTTTGTCTATAATAAAAATTGGTTTTATACAAGTAATACGTTTTTTATAAAGGTGCCTGGTCGTACTTTTTTAGCGAAATTACAAGTAATTTTTGGAAAAATTAAAAACATTGTGGTCGCGCGGAAAATAACGGGTACTCTCACATTTTGCTTAGTTAGTTATTGTTTGGCCAGTCTCTCTCTCCACCACATCCACGCATTCCATTCCACACGCACTGAATGGGGGGGGGGTGGAGCTAAATTAAGTAGCGTGATTTTGTCGTACATGTGTAAATAATAGATTGGGTGATAGCGAGTGCATCGTCAGGACTGCCACGTGCCACATCAGCCATCTTGTTTGGTTATAGAGAACCACGCATACAGTCCACAAGAAGATCGATAGCAATAAAATAATTTTGGCCCGAACCGGGAATTGAACCAGAACCTGTCGCTCCACCATTTTCTGGTTCTTCGACCCAGATTCGAAGGAACAACCTCTGGCCCCACCATTTTCTGGCCCTTCATTCCAGATATAAAGTCAGTAGCGCGACCACATTGTTTAACGAAATTACTATTAATTCAACGTAAGCTAGCCATCTCCACAAAACAGGATTATAGTCACTCATGGTGTGTACGCAAGCTCTATTTCCTCAATCTAATCTCCCGATGGGACGGCAATCCTATACGGCCGGAGAGAGGGAGACTCTTCTTTCTAATTTCTTGACAGAAAAACTATAACTAATTTGACCTGATCCAAATTGATTTATGATACGTAAAATTTATCAAATTGTGTTAGTTTTATTATGTCTATCCTCATTTAAAACGAAATTAAAATTATATACATTATAGTGGTATAAATATTTGTTATGGGGGATTTTAATGCCAAAGTGGGTAAACACACGGGCATCGAATCGATTTTGGGACTCCACGGTTTTGGAATAAGGAATCACATGGGGCAAATGCTGGTCAACTTTCTCGAGAAAGAGGGTCTTTTTCTGATAAACACATTTCTCGCGAAGAAGCTACAAAGGAAGTAGATCTGTCGCAGTCCCGATAATACTACAAAAAATAAGATTGACTTCATCATGACGGACAAAAAGCACATATTCAGAGATGTCTCAGTTATCAACAAATTCAATACTAGAAGCGATCACCGACTTGTCGTCATGGCAGAATTGCTGCAGGAACTTCAGGACATGCTAAACAGACTGAATGAATGCTTCCAACGTTTTGGTCTGTGCTTCATGCACAAGACAAAGTCTGAACACGACAAATGTTGTGTTAAACGATCACGTCATGCCAGTTCCAATTACTGCTGATGGTGAAATTCTCGAAGTTGTCTAGGAATATACCTACCTCGGGCAGATATTGTAACTAGGTAAGAATAACTTGGAGAAGGAAGCTGATCGGAGGATTCAGTTAGGCTGGGCAGCATTTAGAAAGCTCCGTTGGATTTTCTCGTGGCCCATACCGCAAAGTCTGAACACATAAGTCTTCAACCAGTGCGTTTTACCCGTACTCACTTATGGTGCCGAAATGTGGACACTAACGATACTTCTGCTCCAAAAGCTTAAAGTTGCTCAGCGAGCAATGGAAGGAGCTATGCTCGGAGTTTCTCTGGTAGACAAAATTCGAAATGAAGAAATCCGCCGATGAACCAAGTTTACTGACATAGCTTTCCGTATTTGTAAGCTGAAGTTGCAATGTCTTTCGCAGAAGTGAAAACCGATGGAGTAGACGTGCATTGGAGTGGAGACTGCGTTTAGGCTAACGTAGTGTGGGACGCCTTGTAGTTGTGGCTCCCCTTGTACAGATGGAGCGACTATCTACGCAAGGTCGCTGGTAGAAACTTGATGCGTGTAGCCGAAGATCAGGCTAAGTGGCGCGCCTTGTGAGGGGCCTGTGTCCAGTAGTGGACTGCCGCAGGCTGACGATGATGATGATAAATATTAAACTATAAATAAAAATATTAAATTTACTAAAAAACTGTTTATTATTCGGTGAGTCAAACTATTGCACTGATAATGAAGTTATACTTGCTATATCAGTTTGTAACTCTTGTATTCTGCTTTTTGTTTAGTTAGGCTTTCCCTCTATGTAATGCCTTACCTTTATTGTACTTTATCCTTATCCTAAAGCAAAAAGTAAAGTTACAGCCTATATACGTTTCACTACTGAGCACAGGCCTCTCCTCATTTCTGAGAGTTTTTTAGGGCAAGGAAGTGTCGGCCGCGCTGTCGCAATGCGTGTTGGCGAACTTCACATGTCTTCGAAATATTTTTTTTTCATATTCCTCAGACATGCAGGTTTCCTCACGATATTTTCCTTCACTGCCGAGCACGTGGTAGCTCAGATCGTTAACGCTCGCTGTAAATATAACAGAAGGCGAGTAACTCGGGTTCGATACCCGCCGGAACCAATCCTTATCCTAAGTTATAAAATTTGTACAGAACTACTACTTACTACCTTTCCTTAGTCTGAACGCTACTTCTGTTATTTATAACGTATGATATATGAATGTCCGTCAGTAACATAAATCGGTCAAATTCATTAAAAGATTAAATAAAGACTTGTATAACGGACATCTTGCTACTAGATTATGTAAACTCTAAAATCAATAGTTCAGCCGTCCCGCTGGTTATTAGGTCATTCGACGGGGGAACTTCAGTGTTTTTGTAAAAAATACGTAACACAATATTAACTAAGAAATTAAAGATTACAGATGAAATATTTGAAATGCGTAAGTAAAATTAAAGGGAAATAATCAATAGTATGACAGTGCATTAAAAATTTAAGCACAAAATTCAAAAGCCATTAAATTAAGTGAAACCCATAATTCCTTACAGCTTATGAAATCTATTTTATTTCGTTCACTGCTGAACATAGATTTCATGCAAGGAATGCCATAAAACATAGTCCTGGACAAACGGCATCCACAACCTAATCCAGGGTGTTAAGCGTACCGTGCCGATGGATGCGTAGCTGGGCGGGAAGTCCAGTCGCAGTGCCTACGCAAGACCGGAGCGATACGGGTTGTATTTAGCATTTCAGGCATGCGGGGCTCTGCCGGCGGCGACCGAATATTTCTTTAGCTAATCGTAGCACCAAAATGGACAAAAATCTACATTTTGAAAAACTCAATTATCCTTTAATGGAACTGTCTGTAGGCCTGGGAGAGGCTTTTTTAGCCTCACCAACACCCTGCAACAGAACGCCTCAACCTGAGACGAGTCGTGAAATGAAGGGCACGCCTGCAGCCGAACAACAAGCTTAGTGAGGCAGCACGAAAGAGGTACAGGAGACTGATAGCAGCCAAGGAGCTGAAGAGGCTCTCTTGCTATCTGACAGAAGCCCTGGGACGAAATTCTTTTGCTCAAACCTGCCCCGGTTCAAAAAACGAGAAAATGCGGACGGTCTGAAGAGCAGTACTCCAAAGACTAACCCAGGAAATATGTAGCTTGCAACGGGGAAGAACAAGCTCAGCTTCAATGCTGCAGCTGTGTAGCTTGCTACTCCAGCCCCATGAGCATGAAACAGATGCGGCTGGTCCACCAGGCACTAACACAGGCTATAACTAAGACGGCCTGTGGGGCGCAGCCGAGAATAGGAGCAAAGTTTTCGGGTTTTACTCACAAGCCGGGTTGAAATTTGGTATCGTGCCTGAATAAGGCAAGCCATTGAAGTCGGAAGACTGAAACAAGCTGTGTAGTGGGTGGTTTAGAATATTCACTACCCCATATCTTACCGAGGATGTCATGAGAGGCGACAGAGGGAGATAGGCAGGCGACGGGCTGCGGATAGTTAGGGGTACACTGAACTTAAACATTAAGGTGGAGGGGTCTCGTCTAATGAAGTTAATGCTCCGTCCCCCTCGTGCGCTAATCCGGGGTCCTGAATACTTTTAGTTTTGATTACAAGACCGTTTTTAGTTCTTAGGAGACTGCAATACAGTGAATGATATGAATGACAAGATCCTCGAAACTGTCCATGCGGTCAGAGCTAAGTTTTGTAAGACCCACCCCAGAAGAATACAAAAACTCTCCGATCACACTCCTAATCTAATTGATGTTAGACTGCACCTATCACACTCTTAATCTCATTGATGTTAGAGGAAGCTGCAGTCGTCAGCAGATTTGATAGCGTACAGGCAACTGAAGAGACAGATCCACAAATGCATTCGGCAGGACTTACTTCAATACAGCTCGTATTGAAGAAGCGATTGAGTGGAACCACGGCTCCAAAGTCTTTACCAGAGATATGTTTGCCATAAACAGCCAACTGTCAAAGCTGAAGACTGAAAGTGGCAGCATCGTTTCCGGGATACCTGAGATTTTGAGTGAGATTGAGAGGTTCTATGGGCAGCTGCACACATCACCGTTGGAGCCACACGCAAGTGTGAGTAACGATCCAAAAGCAAGTCTTATCCGATACTATTCCGATGATATCCTGGGCTGTGAGCCCTGGCCTCTGAGCGAGATTAGTATGGCTCTCCAGCACCTTAAAATCGGCAAGTCCCCGGGCGAGGATGGAATTACAGCTGAGCTTTTGAAAGCGGTTGGAAAACCGTTACTTGAAATCCTTCAGATGCTCTTTGATTCTATCCTACATAGAGGCACTACTCGCTATGCGTGGAGCAGAAGTGCGGTAGTCCTGTTTTTCGAGAAAGGTGACAACGCTCTCTTGAAGAACTGCAGACTGGTATTCATTCTGAGCCGCGTCTACGTGCTGTTTTCCAGAGTCATTACGAATCGTCTCACATGCAGACTCAACGAATTCCAGTCTCTAGAACAAGTCAGTTTCCGAAAAGGCTTTAGCATCATAGACCACATACATACCCTTTGGCAAATTGTACAGAAGTCCAAAGAGTACAATCTACTACTTCGTCTGGCGTATGTGGACTATGAAAAAGCCTTTGATTCGGTCGAAATTTGGGCAGTGCTACAGTCTCTTCAGCGGTGCCAAGTTGACTGTATATCGAAGTGCTGAAGTGTTTGTACAATTGGTCCACGATGGCTATCTGAGTACAGAATCAGAGTACGAAACCTATCCAACTGCAGAGAGGTGTAGGACAGGGTGACGTTAATTCACCGAAAATCTTCACCGATGCATTGGAAGACGTTTTCAAGCTACTGGACTGGAAAGGATACAGTATTAATATCAATGGCGAGTAAATCACTCACCTTTGATTTGCCGACGATATAGTCCTTATGGCAGAATCTTTGCGGGACTTAAGCACTATGCGAAATAGTGCCTCCAAGGGGATAGGTTTTAAGATGAACATGAATAAAACAAAAATCATGTTTATTGTCCCTATAAGTCACACCTATGCTCGTAGTTGTTGGGAGCACTAAACTCAATGTTGTTGACGAGTACGTTTACCTGGGACAAATAGTCTGACTTGATAAGTCCAACTTCGACCGAGAGTTCAATCGACAGATTCATCTCGGCTGGGAAATGACGACACATCTTCTCCTCAGGTGTACCTCAAAACCTGAAAACTAAATTGGAAAACCAGTGCGTATTGCCAGTGATGACCTATGGAACTGAGATGTGGTCCCTCTGTCTGAGCTGTTGAGAGGACTATGCTCTTTCTCTGCGTTATTAGCTTAGAAATAAGGATATCCGCAGTAGAGCCAGAGTAACCGACATAGCCCAACGGATTAGTAAGCTGAAGTGGCAGTGGGCCGCCCATGCAGCTCGAAGAACCGTTGGGGTAAAAAAGTTCTAGAGTAGCAGCTTTGTACCGTTAGGTGAAGTGTAGGACAACCCCCCCACTAGATGGAGTGACGACCTGATAAGATATGCAGGAAGATGGACGCAGTTGGCTCAGGACTGTGCTTTGTGGCATACCTTCGGGGAGGACAATATCGACCTCGGCTGCCTGTAAGATCCTAGTCAATACTAAAGGCAGTAGTCCCAAAGCTTGTATAATTTAAAATGAAAGGTTTACTTTTAGCTGTTTAAGAGTATTGCAAAGGTAACCTAGTAATATTCTTCATAAATTTCAAGGCATGTACAGGGGTCAGAGTAATCATTTGCTTAGCTTGTCTTCCCGGAGTGATCAGATCGTACCATCGAGTTAGAACAAGTAACGAAATTTGCCCGAAAACACAACGCTGAACTTGGGTGGGCTGTGATGTTAATGCTCACCACACGGCCTGGAAGAACACTAAAATCACCAAAAGAGGTGAGTAACTTTTTGTCTTTCTCATCTCCAACCGCTTGGTAACTTTTGTAACGCGTAGGAAAGAAGAATTAGATAACCTTTATACTAAATACGCATTACCTTTGCTACTAATAACATATCCAGGCGAATAACCGACTGTCATGTCAGCTGTAAAAACCCGATGTCTGATCACAAACACATTAAGTTTGTGATAAAAACATCGCCAAGTTATGGAACTGTTTCTTTAATGGATCCAAAAGATACCTCTTGGGATGTCTACAGAGATAGCCTAAGGAGGAATTTGGAAACGTTTCCTAAAAGCATCAAAACGATTGAAGGTACGGAGTTAGCGACGAAGACAGTAACCGTAGGTATTCGTTAAGCCTACGGGGACGGCTGTTCTTTCAAAACCAAGACCTCAGCAGGTATAGTGCTTTGGTGGAACACTTACCTAAAGGAGGTAAGGGGAAAAAGCGGGAAAAGATGGGATGCCTCGTTTCGAGTAAAAAGGGTCTAACGGTTCTCCACAGTTTTCGTACGAAACACAGCAGCACTAAGCTACTATTCTACGCTCGTATTTTGTGAGAACGTGTTCCTTCCCTGTCGAGCCGAACTATTCGTGCAACAACTATATTACTAATATGCGACAGACTGTGGACAGACTAAATAGTCTAAAAAGGACTGCCTGCTTAATGGCAAAAAGAGCGATGCGATCATTGCTTGGATTGGCTCTTAGTACACTTCTATGACTAACACCCATTGATCTTTATCTAGACAAGGAGGCGAGGGCTACTTTGTATAGGATTAAAGCCCACGGCTGTTTGAACTTGATTTCCTACAGATTGAGATCCATGCTCGACTCAATTAAGGAAACACCAGTCTTAAGCATGATCTTTGATATCATGCGTTCACTATACACATTTGTCAAAAAGTATCTAGTGGAACTACCCTTCAGCGAAGACTGGTTTGATGATCAGGTTATCTGCGAGTATCATATCATATACCGATGAGTCAAAAATGGGCCTCAACATAGGCTTAGAAATTTGTAGGTAACGCTCCAAATTCAAACAGAAAATTTCGCCATACTTCAGTGTGCGGAAATAAATATGCAAAAATCAATCATACAATTTATTTAAACTCTGATAGTCCAACAGCACTGTCAGCGCTTAGGTCAAGCATAGAGAACTCGAAGCTATTGGAATACTGTGTGAACCATCTAAACGCCCTGGAATGTAACAACAGAGTCGTCTTAAGACGGGTTCTGGATCACGCGTGCATTGTAGGCAATGAACTTGCCGACTAACTCACATGGGAGAGCTCTAAGTGTACACAATTTGGTCCCAAGCCATATAGCATGGAATCTCAAAAATCCTTGCCTGATCGACCATTGAAACTCTTTATCACAACAAATCACTTAAGATCTGGTCTGAAACACCAGACTTAAAACATTCTAAAACATTAACCCGGGCTTTTGATCGTAAATTTGCTTCGGAAGCCCTGGGATTAAGTAAAAATAAATTTCACATTCCGGCAAGAGCCCTAACTAGACACAGTTGTCTTAAAAATCACATGTCCATCCTGGGACTAAGCAACTCGAGCACATGTCAGTTATATTCCCTAACGGAAAAAATGCCTCGGCACATCCTCACTGTTTGCTGACACTTAATGCGTAATCGTAACACTTATCTGGGAACCGTGTACTCCGCCCAGAAGAAGTGAAATTGCTCACATATAAGCAACTATTTCTATTTATTGAAGACATAGGGCTTATCAGTGAACTATAGCTATAGCGGCGATCACAATAGATCTTTCAGATCATAGTAACACTGGTCTCTTTTGCTAGACCTGTACAGCTGCTTGTACATGAAAATAAACCTGCATTTATCGATTCCGCGTATCTCTAAATCTTACAGAATTATATACGATTTTTATAGAATAAGTATGACAAACCACCACGCAGATAGTATGTGAATGCAGTACCCAACAGGCACTTAAAAATGCGGATGCGTTGTCAACTCTGAGGACTAAGATGGAATACCTCGTTTCGTGTAAACAGGGTCTCCGGTTTTCTTTACTCATCATATGAAACACAGCAGTACTAAGCTGCTATTTCACGCTAGTACTCTGTGAAAGCACGTTTTTTCCCCTGTCGACATAATTCGTACAACAACCAAATTATATCTGCAGCGTGGTTCTACCACGTAAAATCTACTGGGTGGCCGACTAGGCTGCACCACAAGAATCTTTAATGAACTATTTTTAATTTTAAATATTAGTTTCTACAAATAATCTTAATTCTTATTCCATATGCTAAATGTAATGCTATCTCTCTCTTTATCTTTCTCAGTGTTCTGATTCTTGTTTTAATGGCAAGCACTGATTGCATGCGACTACAACTTCGTTAGCACCGAGAATATCTTTTGGTTGTATTGTTATAGCTGCTTTCTGGCATTCTAGCCTACATTTTAAATTAGGTTACACAAACTGTAGGCGTTTACGATAGTTATTTACGTGCTGCATAATAGCCCCAATAATTTATATATCAACTGGATTAATTCCTTAACAAATTTGTATCTAGTAATATTAATTAAAGTTGTCAAAAGTTTATTTTGTTGTACTAATTAAACACATCATGATTGGCAGTACAGTAAAACGAAGTCCACCCATTTGCAGTGAAACCAGACTTATTCCTAGTCTTTACTTTCTAAGTAATTGGAAAATCATTACCATCATCAATACAAATACTGGCCCTGGGTCTTTTTTATCGTGAGGAAATCCTCATAGATACCTTATGCTGCGGGAGCAAAGAAAAGTTTATGGCGAACTCTTACCGGCCAAAACCCTACGGTGGTCACCATCAGCATATATATGAGGGGATTCGGGATCTCCATTCGGAGCGCAACCGAAGCCCCTCTCACGCTTTGGTATGTCGGAAGCACGTCCCGAGGGCAGTTCTTTCTGCCCCCAGCGCCCTCGCAGTGTTATTAAGATGCCTCGGGACCACTTTCGAGACGTAGTGCTCCTCGGGCGTTACATCTCTAGGCATTCGGGGACCCCACCCCGAGCGTCTGCAACCCCAGAGGCCTCGTTTCCTGTTGGGAATACCGTTTATAATAGGAGGGCCGTGACGAACGCCTTGGCAACGTCGTCTCCTACAGGATCTACCCTTTTCCTATCCCGACCAGCAGCTTCCTTCTGAACCGCAACGGATTCACAGAAGGTGGCTACGGCCCTCCACGTCGAGTCTCTGCTTAGCATCTCCGACACGCATGCTGGCAGGTAGAGGTTCTAACCAACCCGGCTCACTAGGACCATTCGCTCCCACTCCCACGCTGGACATATTGCCAGCGTATGGGATGCGGAATCCTGGTCCTGCCCACCGCAGTGGAAACTTATCTTCTTATTTATTCTTCTATCTTTAACTGATCTTACACGAATTATCACCGAAGCACCCGTGTCCGGTTATTATCTGTGTAAGTCTGTAGGTGAGTTTTCCTACCCGTCGATGCATCCAGGGTTCGAAGTGCGGCAGGATTGCTTCATCGACGCGTTTGCGCGCATAAAACTCGTCACATAATAATAACATAATAATAATACTTTATTTTCAAAACTTGCATAAATCACATTTATAAATAACTATTCTATGATCTATACCTAGTTCACAAAGAATGATGGAACATCTGTGTCTGAACTAGATAAATATATATTTGTATTTCAGATCACAGTGCTCTTCTCTATTACATATTAACAGACTAACATAAGTATAACTTAAATAGAACAACTGATAAAATGTAAATCATAAACATAACAAAATGTGTTTTGATATAAAGAAAAATGGTATAATGTGTATTAATATGTATCTCTTTGTGTACAATATGTTGAATGCGTGAGTGTGTGTATATCTATATATCTGCATAGCTAATTTGCTATGCAGATGACACTTTACAAACTTTTACAATTTGGGATGTTTAGCTGACAGAGGTCATTTATATAGATTATAAACAAGTTTGGGCCTAATATACTGCCTTGTGGCACACTGTGTGTAATCGGTAGATCTCCACTAACTTGATAGTTAATTTTGACACACTGATATCTATTAGAAAGGTATTCTTCAAATAAACTTAATTGATCACCACGTATTCCAAGAGATTCAAGCTTAAGTAATAATAAAAGAATAGAGACTGTATCGAAAGCCTTGGCAAGATCCAAAAATATACGAATAGTTTTCTTGCCCTTATCCAGATTACCTACTATATAGTCAGTAACCTCATAGACTGCATCACAAGTTGATTTATCGGGTCTATAACCGAACTGGCTTTTGGAAATAAAGTTATTTCCTTCTATGTATTTGACTAGTATTTTATTGATTATGCGTTCCATAAGCTTGGAGATGGATGGAAGTATCGATATAGGCCTGTAATTATTGGCACAGACTCGTTTACTTGCCTTTTAAATTGGAAATACTATAGATTTTTTAGAAACGTGGGAAATATACCATGAGATATACAGTTGTTAAAAATATCTGTCAAAGGGTGGACGAAAATGTGTTTGAAGTTTTTAAGGACCTTATTTGGTATGCGGTCCCAGCCCACGGAACAAACATCCTTAACCCTATGATGAGTTAATCAACCTCTAATACGTCAGTACTAAACAATACGATTTTAAGGAACTTGTAGTATATCCTTTGTTATATTCCCTGTGTGAAAGGTTTTTGCATTTTAGTGTTTTCTCTGTTAAATCTCTCCCGATTGTTACAAAAAATTCATTTATATCATCGACTGATTTTTGCTCTTGTGTAGGGTCTATCAATTCAATTGCTTTATGTTTAGGTTATATACATATATATAT